>JAUCMS010000079.1:11636151-11666139 GCA_032357445.1 Enteromius radiatus | reverse complement strand
CAGCCAGAGCTCTGACTTAAACCCAATTGAGCATCTCTGGAGAGACCTAAAAATGGCTGTCCACCAACGTTTACCATTCAACCTGACAGAACTGGAGAGGATCTGCAAAGAGGAGTGGCAGAGGATCCCCAAATCCAGGTGTGGAAAAACTTGTTTCCCAAAAAGACTCATGGCTGTATTAGATCATAAGATTGCTTCTACTAAATACTGAGGACCATGTGATATTTCAGTTCACGTCTGTGTTTTTCTGTCAATATGGGGTGCTGTGTGTGCATTAATGAGAAAAAAAAATAACATAATAAATAATAAGGATTTTAGCAAATGGCTGCAAAATAACAAAGAGTGAAAAATTTTAGGGGGTCTGAATACTTTCCGTACCCACTGTATGCGAGGAAAAACGTACAACCAGACAGTCACTGTTGCAAGAAAACCACCTGAGCATTAATTAAATAAATGGACATGAAACTGATTTAACTTTAAACTTAAACTTTAAAATGATTTGAATATTTAAAACAAAAACTATGGTATGCGTCTAGCAGAGGAAATCCGTTGACTAGGACTATTATGCCGTTTTGCTCTCATTATACCAAAAAGAAACTGACCCCAGAATGCTGCGTTTGACCAATCACCATCAAGTATTCCAGAGGGCTGCGTAATAAGAATAATTAATTGCTTTCCTTGGAAATTCTTTCATTCGGTCTCCTCGTTAACAGCTTCTTATCTCAACAGATCACAGTTTGTTCGAACCGAAGTCGCAGGTCAGCAAAAACAAGGACTTTGAGAGTTGAAAGAGAAAGTTTTTTTCTGCATTTCTCCCCCACGAGACAGTTCCTCTGGAGTTTCGCACCCTGCCAGTGCTCACAAGTATCAACCCTTAGAGTGTCCAAAACTGCTTTAATGATGAGGCTAATTAAACAACTCTAAAAATAAACAGCCTTTCATTCCGCTTTCACTCGCGGTGATGCTCCATGACGCCGGGGCCAGATTCTCCCACTCTGAAGACAGAAAGGAGGTTGTATCAGAGCGATAGTGAAGAGAGAGATGCTAATGAGGAGGAGAGAATAAAGGTATGTCCGCTGGAGCAGATAGACGGTGCCAGCAGATGTACAGCGCAACCGTGTGGTCGAAACAAAGCATTGCAGGGTGGAAGTACTGCTGACTTTTAAGCCACATAAAATTGATTTTAAATTGTAAAATGTCCACTTTGTCCTTATTTTTAAGTCAAGAATCTTAAAGAATCAAGGAGGAAATGTTGTGGGATTTTTCATTTATCATTGTGAATGTATTTTGTGTGCAAGTTATTTACGAATGAGAAAGCACTATTTATACAGTCAGTTCATTATTTTAAAGGCTTATGCCCAAAACTGCATTTCCCGTCATTCTCTATGGCAGCGTGAGAATGTTGCAGTATGAAAAGAGAGAAATTGCCCAGCATGTCCGTGTTATTCTAGCCAACAACACTTGGAAGCACATCACATTGTAAAAAAAGAGTTTGCACATTTATAAGGAACCATTTTCGAAAAGACAGGGCGCCAAGTCTTTGTTCTTTCCTCTCCTCCATTCTTTCCCTTCTATCTCACATATGTAGACGTGTGAGAAGTAGTTAACCCATTAACTAAACTGTCCATGCATGCGTGCATGTGTGTGTGTCCTCCATATGTATAAATGTGCTGGACTGCACAGTAGAGCAGAGCTCTTCAAACAGGGCTGCGTTTTCCCCCAGCATGCCTCCATATGGCCTGTTCTTCTGGCTCCCGCTTGCACCGCTTCAGTTCCAAGACTTCTTGTCCCAGATGCCATTGCAAGCTCTCCCGAAACACACACTCCCCCTCCAGGGATTGTTCGCCTTGATTACAGTTGTTTAAAAAGAAAGAAATTGGGTGTGTTTTTACATATTTATGAACAGACGGAATATTAATGAAACACGGTTGGTGGGAATTTCAATAGCACAGATACTTAGGTACAAAGTTAGTATTAAAATCATTTTGAATAAAAAATACTGTGGCTTTGCAGTTTACATTCAGCTTATGAAATGTGCCTATATTTTGATAATGATAAAGGAAAAAAGAGAAATTCGCTCACTGCTCTTGATTTGTTTCTTTTTTTTTGTTTGAATATTTAATCATTTGAAATGTTTAAATTTAATTTAATTATACATGTACACAAACCTGTTATGCTGTTCAGACTTTCGTTAATCTTCGATTCATAAATTATTATATATTATATATAGAATTTTTAAATTTTTTTTTATTGAAGCCTGAGCTTCAAAAGGTTCATGAAAACATTGTAACAGAATTTTTTTTTTTTATATCAATGTATACATTTTTAAACAAAGTATGTGCGGTTTCAAAATTGAAATTGAGAATTTTACTGGAATCGTTAGTTTTTGGTATCACGGTAACCCTACGTGTGTGAGAGTTACACATACACTCTAACCTCATACTGTAGTCTCTAAACCATCGGACCAAACAAAACTAAAGAGCTGATATCCATTGCTGACATTTTGTTGAGTGTGTATTTTGAGATGTTGAATGTTGAATGTTTATCTGAAGCTGAATGTTGAATGTTGATTGTTCTATTCTAGCAACTGTATAGCACTGTTGTCTGCTGTGTTCTTTGTACGATCTTTGTTTTTTGGCTTTATAACAACCTGTCCAACCCTTTTGTCTTGTTTTGTTTCTCTCTCGTCTCTCCTCCTTCCTCTCCTCTCCTCCCTCCCTCCCTCCCTCCCTCCCACGTCCCTCCCCTCCCCTCCCTCCTGCAGGATGTGCGTTTGTCACGTTTTCTACCAGGGCTATGGCACAGAATGCAATCAAAGCCATGCATCAGTCTCAAACCATGGAGGTACTGTACCCTTGTCTTCTCTCTCTCTCTCTCTCTCTCTCACACACACTCTCTCTCTCTCTGTCTTAATCTTCCTCTCTCTATCTCCGCTCTTTTCCAAAATATAGTGAGCTGCCTACATAGACAGCATTTTAAGGGTGTGAAAAGTTATTCCAGAAGATGCTTTCTGTTGGCCATTCCTCCTACTTTTATTCTGACCAAACTGTTATTTACATTTTAAGAAGAAGATAATATCATAATGTATTTAGTCAAAAAATTCATCCAAGATTGCATACGATGTAGTAAGAAATGTCTGTTATTAAATATAATATTTAATTTTTGCTTAATTCCAAAATGGTGAAAAGTATATGACGTTAATGCAAACATATTTCATTCAGTACTGCAAAGTATCTTAATAAAAAATAAACAGATAAAAATAAATAAAAACATAAAACATTTTACCCAGATTTTGTTGTTGTTCATTAGAGTGTTGTAATGTTAGCTTAGCAATATGCTAATGTTTAACACTAGCTTTGCATCAAATTCCAGTTTGATAAATTTTGAACATATATTTTTAATGTGTTAACCGATATAAAATTGCTTAGTTTGGAACTGAACTAGTTGCTACACCAGCTTTTTTTGCCTGAAGAACTTCTTCTAATTACTTCTCACGACAGGATTGTTTTTAGCGTAGCAGAATGCTAATCTGTCCACATTCACCAATTCGCTGCTTTATTCCCTGTTGAGAAAACAGTGTATGCTGGTTAGGTATGTTTTGATGCTGGTTTATGCTAGTTTAAGCTGATTGTTTTGCTGGTTTGCCAGCACATGACCAGCATAAACCAACAACAACAAAAAACAGCATAAACAAGCTTAAACCACACAAAACGTACCTAACCAGCATATGCTGTTTTTTTAGAATATGGTTGTTAGCATAACATGCTAATGCTTATTTCACTTAGGCTGCTGCCTAGGCTAGCTTACTAGATTTAAGAACAGAGCCTCTCTTACTCTCTCTCTCTCTATCTTTTTCTCTCTCGTTTCTGTTTGAATCGGCGGCCAGTATTACAACCTTGTACAGATTCTAATATTTTCCCTATGAAGTTGAAACAAGATGAAACTTTATTTTTTTTTTACTTTTCCCTCAGTCACTCACTTTTCTGCAGAACTTTCAACACCATATTAAGTGCCTCTTCGCTCCCTGTTATTACTGTCAGGCACTGCCAAAACCACCCCTGGCCAAACGGGTCAAACTAAGAAGGACCCCCCGCACCCACCACGCAACCAGTCTGCCATTAGCAGATGGGTCTCATGGTGACGATGTCACAGACACTTTAATAACAGACCTCCGATGGGCCCTTGCATTGTGATTGCTCTGTAGAATGCCGGCGTGCTGCTCTCAGAGTTTAGCAGTCCGTCTCAGTGCCTGTCAAAATGTCAAAGCTCTGACACACCAAATCAGAGGGTGCTGACAGCTGTCTAATACAGGGCCCTAACTATTCGCCTGTGTGTGTGCGACTTCGCATGTCACCACACTCTCTGCAAATTTCCCATTGCATGTTAACCCTTGCAAACACCAACACTCGTTTTTTTTTAAAGACCACCTATTAACCAATCAGGAACCGCTGACACTAATGGATTTAAGCTGTTTTGTCAAGCCTCTAAAGGTTTGTAATTATCAATCCATGGCTAAATTTACAAATATATTCATCCTTCATCTAGCTGACCATGTATAAATGATCCACCATTCGCTTCAGGGTGCTTCTGTTGTGTCTCTTTGCACAGTATGTGTCCAAGTAGTCATTTTTTTGCCACATCTTTTTTGCAAAGGCAAAGTAATTACCCGGTTTAGATGAGAGTGAGTAAATTGTGTCAGGTTGTTGTTTGTTTTCGGCCATCTCTCCACCCTCCCTTCACACCGAGGAATTTGTGGCCTTTCTGAATGTCATGACTTAATGAAAACGGATATGACAGAGGGTGGTCATGCATGCGCTTGGGTACACGCACACAGTCGCAAACGGCCTTGCTCCTTTAGTGTCGTCTCAAAGGGTTGTTTTCAGTGCTGTGGATTGCAATAGTCTCCCTGGACATTCATCTCGTTTGATATGTTTGTCTCTTTTTATCTCTGTGATGGCGTTACTGTGTTTTTGTGGTATGTGTGTGTGTATATGTGTGTCTCTCCACAGATGCACGCTCGTTTACACCTGTATATTTCATGGGAGTGTGTGCATGGCAGACCAGGTCATATATATTAGTCAGATCTGCATGTATATATATACACACACTAGTCTAATAATTTAAGGACTTTTTAGATTTATTTGTTTATTTATTTTTTATTAATTTACTTTTTTCATTGTTGCTTATTTCAGTATATGCTTATTTAAATCTCAAAATTGTGTAATTTTATAAACTATTGTATTTTATTTATTTTATGTAATATATATATATAAATATTTTTAGAAAAATAAATATAGATATATCTGTAGAAATAAATAGTACTGATTTATTAATATTTAAGCAACAAGATTACACACATATATATATATATATATATATATATATATATATAAACACACACACACACACACACACAGTTTTAATCTTTGTTTTTAATTTAAGGAGGACAGTTCAACAAATTTCTCTGTTACTTACAAATTGAAATGTATTTCTATACATATTTTGTTTTATGCATAGACATAAATTAACACACAAAAAATAAATAAATAAACAAAATAACCCAATGGTTCACCTAAGACACACAAACTATCCTTTAAAAAAAATGGGGTGGGGGTGGGGGGTCTTCATATAATGGGGAAATGTGAACTGGGCATGTTTTTGTGAGATTAACCTCAGTCAAGTGTTAGCAATTTTAACAATGTTAACTTGAGCTTATATTTTAGTTTCATTCTGCTTCTTTCACATTAGCCTGTAAAGAGTGTGTGTGTGTAGGAGAGAAAGACTGAGACGGAGCCAGTGAGTAATGAGATTTTTTAGGTCTCTTGAGATGTTCACTCGGCGATGGCACCACTCGATTGACAGCTTGAGTTAAATCTCATTCCCCCCACCCTTACAAGTTTTATTTTTACCTCCCCTCCATCTGAGAGCAGAAATAAAAAAATCAGCTCTGTGAATGGAAGGAACACCGAAGAACGCTCCGGGTGGATGCGAGGCGCTCCACCTCCAAGAAACTCTCAAATGTTCTCTCTCGCACACACACACACACACACTTGCGATCTAGAGGGTCTGTGATCTTTCATCTTTTTTTGTCAGACTGTGGTTTGCAGTTCAGAGAGAGCAAAATAAAAGCGGCAGAGTCATTTATCATAGTGAATCAACACCTGTAAAGTACAGACAAGAGACAGAGATGTAGAATAATTGCCTTGAAGCACTCGTCTCAATCTCTCGTCCTCTTGTGGCTCCATATAGCTGCCCTGAGTTAGCTGCTGTTGCCTGAGGAACAGCTTTGATATTAATACATGTAATGGTGTTTCTGAATGTTCTTACTGAACACCATTCACATAGTCTGTCTTCTGTAATGTATGTGTTTATGTGCATGTGTCAGAGAAGTAGAATTCTGTGTCGATTTGTTATGGAACATATTTGGTTGAATCTCATGCCCAGGTCAGATTTTGTCCCATGATTATGAAAAAAAAATTACCCATTGCTTTGCTTAAAAAAACAACTGTTTTGAATCAACTCTAAAAAATTCAGTTTATTAAACACATTTGCTAAGCCCATTTCATTTTACCATAATGAAAAAAATGCAATATGGCATTACCAAAAAATATTTAAATGAAGTGTTTTGTTTTGTTCTGTTTTCAGTTTATGCAAATTTTATATTACAATAAATTATTGTATTATAGTAATTTGAATCTAATTAGAATCACTATTGAGAATAGCATTGATATATTATTTTAATTGTAAATTATCTGTATTATGCAGATAAAAATAAATAGCATTTGTACAATGAATTGAATTATAGTAATTAGAAACTAATGAGAAAAAAATAACAAGTAATTAGAAAAAAAACAATAAAACATACAGATGCATTATGGTAATAAACAATTGGTGGAGAATGTGCTCAATTCTAATAAAAATAATGTCACAGTGCCAAAGAAACAATGTCTTAATGACTATGTATGCATTTTTTCTTTTCTTTTTATATTTGTTTAATAAATGTAAGCTGTACATCATATTAACCATTTTGGATTTTTCTTTTTTTTTTATAATAGAGATTTCAACTGTTTTCAAGGAATATGATGCTGAGTAAATCATAAGAAAATGTTACATTTTGGTTAAATAACCCTTTCAAGAACTAACACGTTCCTTGCTATGCACACACACCCTTTTTTTATTATATTCCGCCCCCCAGGACTTAAGTTAAACGGGCACCGCAGGTCAGCCCCATGATGTTTAGGTCTGTTTGTTTTCGTCGGAGAAAGAGACCGAACGTGTGAGAAGATTAGCTGAAACGCGCAGGTCTGTAGGGTGCAGTGAGGGCTGTGGGGTGGGAGATCTCGCTCGCTCTCTCCGACAGATGATGAAATAGTTTTATAAAGCAGGAAATCGCTTTCCTGGGAAATAAAATCAGCAGCACAGCACAGAACTCTCATTTCACCAAGAACTCCCGTCGCTCCAGCGGTTGTGTGTGTGTTTGTGTGCCATTATCGGTTTACGCAGTACCACTGCACAAGATCATTGCTCTTCTAGATATTTAGCTTTCCCTCCTTTTTTTTTTTTTTTTTTTTTTTACCCCTCTCCCTCTTCCACCTTCCTCTTCTCTCTTTCAATCTGTCCATACAGGGCTGCTCCTCCCCCATGGTGGTGAAGTTTGCCGACACGCAGAAGGATAAGGAACAGCGGCGGCTGCAGCAGCAGTTGGCGCAGCAGATGCAGCAGTTGAACAGTGCGTCTGCCTGGGGCAGCCTGACCGGCCTGACTGGCCTCACCCCGCAGTATCTGGCAGTAAGAGGACACACCCACGCAGCCACGCCCACCAGCAGCACAGCCAGCGCAGCCGCCGCAGTCAGTCACTGTCTCCGCCCACCTGCCCCGCCCCCACCCCTCTTGCTCTCTCTGAGCTAGTCTTAACCCCTTTTCCAAATCTCTCATCTGTTGAACTTCGATCGCGCCTTGATCGAAGTTCGCTTCGAAACCGGTCCCCATACTCAAAATTGTAAAGGGTAGCTCTGCTGTTGAGAAGCTGTTAGGGCAGTGGTTCTTAACCACTAGGGGGCCACATCAAACTTGCCAGAGTGCCTCAAGATTTAAAATAATTTAAAATGAGACAAAACAAGCATTAATACACTAAAATTCTATGATAAATCGACTTGAATACGAAATCGCGATTAGACAGAAGCTCGTGCGCAAATTTTCGAGAAGCATAGTTCTGTGATCAGCAGTAAATCTCCATCTGAAGGCCAGGGGGCGCTCTCACATGGAATATCTGAATATGCTCTGAGAATAAACCACTGCAACTGGATAAACAGAAAATTTCAATGCTTTCACTGATTGAGCGTGACTAATAAACACACAACTATGGCGATATGTGGTTTATCTGAGTTTTTACTATTCAAATTGTCATCAAATAAAGTATATCTATAATGAAATTCTACTCGATATAGCCTTAATCACTCGACTGATGAGTTTGGAGTAAAGATATGTTATTAAATGCCTACACAGAGAAGGTTTAAACAGTATTTACATCACTGAGAAGATACGCAAACAGCTGATTTACAATTTTAACATTGACTAAATTGTTCGCAGTAATGAACGCGATTTTGCGTAGCTTGTCAGAGAACTACTGCTCTGTGTAGTAAATTCTCCTCCATCTAAAAGCAGGGTATGGAGATTTAGTACTAAACATAGAACCGCCTCTTTTGACAGTCGCGATTAATTGTGTCTTATTTTAAAAATTATGTCTTCGGAAAAATTAGATATACAGGACAATTTAAAACTGTGATTTAAAAACCTGGACGTTCATGTCAAATATTATTATTGCCATACATATAAATGTTATGCTAAGCTCTAAAATACTTATATTTTGTAATGATTATGAACCTAATTCTTAATCCTTTTCTAGTAAATCACAAACTGGAGCCTTTGAATATAGCTGTGTACAATAAGGGGGGATTCTGGGAAATTGGGAATTGTGAAACAATTGTGGCGAAACAAAAATCTCTGCAATTGTTTCATGATGTCAGTCCTTTTCTCATTAGTTTTCTTCATTGGCTTTTTAAAAAATCTATAGTAAAAAGCCTAATAAAGCCATGATCCCAAACCAACCAGTCACTACAATTCAACTTGTTATCCCATGACATGTTGCATTGCAAAGAAATGATATAAACAAGGGTTAGAAAATGATATAAACAAAACCTATAGAATTAATATAGGAAGATATATAGGCTTTAGCAATCTTGGTAGGTCTGTCTTAAAAGGTTTATGCGGTTTTATTAACAGTCTTTCTAAAAAATTAAGAGATTTTTACTTGCAGAACCCGGCTTGGGTTATGTTGTGTAATTGGATTGGAAAGAGGACAATGCATAAATTCCCTGTTTCACTCATGCCCGTCTTCATCCTCCTAAATATAAAGAGGATACAACATGGTGGTGACATTTACTCGCGTTTTAGTCCATAAGGACAGTGGGTGAGGATTAAAGGACTATGCAAGAGCATTGGGACAGGGCCATCTCTCCCACCATTCTGCTTCTCCTTTTTCTTCCTTTTTCCACTTCCCTGTCATTTTGAGGTTACGTTTAGCTTTTAAGCAGTCTGAGGGGTCTAGTTCAATGTCATCCTAATCCTCTAGAGTCATTTAGAGTCTGCTTTCCTCTCCCCTTTCATGTGCAGAAACTGCACAGGACAGCAACACACTGCCAACAGAACTGACGGGTGACTCTTAGCATGACAGTTTTCACTGGCACCAATGTATGAGGCTAATACCTTGAAGTGGTCCTCAAGTCTTTTATGATTTGGTTCCTGTGAATATTTTTACATGATTTTCACTCTCAGAGACCAGTTTAGAGACCACAGAATCCAAAGTTTGCATTATTTGATGTACAGTATATTGAATACATTAGTTTTGCTTTATAACCTTTCTAACACAGTATTTTAACCAGGCTAAAGCTTTCAGTTTTTGGCCTAGCCAGCTTCATCGCAATAATGTGTGATGTTTTTGTTGTGCTGCACTATAACATTAGACAGCACACATCTTGTGTATTAGAGATCAAATATATTTGAATTGGCTATGATTTTGTCGGTAAGAATGCATTTATTACACTTAAATATTTAGGTTAACACAAAAGTTGAGTGGTCCTAATCCAAATACTTGAGGAACACCAGTAGCTAATAACACACCCTAACAGATACAGGCTTTTGTGTTGCTTCACTGTTGACAGACTGCTCTATAGTGTCACTACAGACAGCATGGAACATGGAATCAAACCACAATGATTCATCTATATTTAGCTAACACTAGCTCCTTCAAACATTATCCTTATATATCCATCACCTTAAGCCAATACATAATACCGATTACATATAAATGGTCTGTTTTTGTCTCTCTTTCTCCCAGTTGCTTCAACAAGCGACCTCCTCCAGTAACCTTGGAGCTTTCAGTGGTATTCAACAAATGGCAGGTGAGATACTAAGATCTGTGTTAACCTAACTAGACCCATTGTAAATCCTCAACTAAACTTCCATTCCCCCTACTAAACCATTCAACCTTGCTATGAATTGCATTACACCTCAACTCTGAACAGATCCAGGATCAACAGAGGTTCGGCTGAGAACATTCTCATCCTTGCCGCCGAGTTCTTGACAGTGTGTAGCACACCTGGACGCTTTGTAATGTTTGTAAATGAGTGTGTGTGTGTCAGAATGGGATGATGAACTGATACTTGATTGATCATAAAAAAGCCGTTTTTCCATACCCGTTCGGATTTGCATCTTTTTTTTTGTTTCTTGGAAGAGGAGCTAGTCTCATCATCCAATCATATCTCCTTGCCTGAGCTCTGTGAGGCTTATGAGAGACCGAATCATGATGATATGCCCCAACAACCCTCAGATGTCTTCAGCTTTTTGCATTTTCACTTTAGCAATTCTCAAAGAAGAGGAAAAATGAAAGTACCCTTATCCAAATAGGCCACTTATCACAGTTTGTTCATGCCACGAATACTGTCAAATTCACCAGAAACCTGCAGAGAATTCAGCAACACAAGATGGATTCCTCGTCGAAGCAACGTGATATGTTATTCTATCTTCACGCTGACTTGGTTTAGCACTCTGGAATATGATTAGTGTTTTACAACATCTGCCAATGAGCTCCTGCTAACTCCGGCTGTTAGACAGGTGCATGTTGTTCTCTCTTTGACAGTTTTTATGCCTCCGAGTTCGTGCTAGATGGAACAAAAAAAATGAAAGTTCCTCTTTGCTCACTTTCCTTTCCTTCTTTATTCCATTTTCAATGTTTTCGGTGTCTTGTGCGTTACATTCCCAGTGTGCGTCTCTGTTCTTGTCAGGTCTTAATTGTGGTCTGTTTATCAAGCTGCCAGGCCTTCAAGGAAAGTGAAATATTTATAGCACGCGCTCTCGCCTAATTGCAGCTGCTAAGGATGAAAGAAAGAGAACGTATTAGCATCCAAAATGGCTTACAGTGTGTGTAGGATGAGTGCCTTTATCTCCTAAAGCCTTCCCCCCTGACAACAGTTTTGCACACCAGAGAGTGGCTTCCTCATTAATGGAGGCTCTTGTGGAGAGGGTGAGCAGGACTGTGGGGTTTTTGTTTACCATTATGAAGAGTTCTGGAAGCTCTCGTTTAAGTTTAGTGGTACATCTGTGACAGCCTCTCAGCGCGAATGAAGTTCACATCGAGCCAAACCAGCAGCAGCTGTCATCATACAATTAAAGAGCGAGAAATTCCCACATTACCATAACAATTGAATTTTCTGGACCTCATTTTTTAAAGCAATATGTTCTCCCAATACAGCTTAGTTTAGACTCTTAATCAAACTGGTTTATGAATGCGAATTGGTCAAGCATGATGGATAAAGTAGTTTGTTATTATACTTACAGATTATATACAGCAATGTGTCAGTGTTGGATTAAAGGAACCGTTCGACCGTTCTGTCATTTGCTCATGTGTCATTCCAAATGTTTTTGGCTTTTTTCTTTTGTGGAACCGAAAGGTATAAAGCTGCTATTTTACACAAAATAATAATCAAACAGACTTTTGTCTACGTTTCAAAACTTTTCACCAGCTTCAACTAATGACATGTCTTGATGCTAAACTTAATGTGATAATTCCAAATATGAATTTACCTCTTTACAAATGAGCCAAATACAATCAAACTTCTAGGTTTGAAGTATTCATAGCCATAGCCTGGTTTAACTCTAATCCTAATTAAACACATTCAGTTGGTACGAATTCATACATATTTGATCTAATACAAAGTAAAGCGGGCCCAATCCTAATACTTGAGGGACACCAGTATAGCTAAACATGCCCTATAAGATAGACCACTATCCTGCAGAGTTTAGCTCTAATTCTAATGAAATACACCTGGACTAACTCGAAACATCCAAGCGAGTGTGTTGGGGCAGGTTGGAGCCGCACTCTGCAGAGCATTGGCCACATTTCAAACTATGAAGCTCATGCAGCAAATGCAGGTTTAGATCCAGTCCCTCATCACTATATATATTATTTTCTTACTGCTGTCTGTTGAGTGGAACAATGGCCAAAAAGTTTAATTTTTAAAAAGTTCAAAGTAGACCATTGCTTAAACCCAAGCCAGAAACCTGCTCAATATGACCAGATAAACATATCAGTCTGTTTGAGACACTGCTTGAAGTGCGAATCGACAGGAGCTCTCAAACTCAACAGGATTTGAAGGCTTTTCTCGGCTGAATTGTGAAATCTTTGGGCCCCTCCATCTGTCGCCTGGCAACGGTCAATGATTGGCAGACAATGTATACAGCTGACATCTGCTGTGTCTGTGCTGTGGGTGGAGTTACAAGCCATAAGCCATTACACATGATGAACATTCAGCGAGAGCCAGCATCACCTCTTTCCTGACACCTCTCTCTCTGCTCAGTACGCCGAGAGTGTGAACATACTGCATGGATGGATATCTCTCTCACACACACTAACAGAAGTGCCCTTCTCAACCACAGAACTCACATTGTGCCAAATACTCAATGCCCATTTTTTGACACTTATGTGCCAAAAACTCAAAATGGTTCCTTTTCCGCTTTATTCAGAAGCACAAAGGCGGTCACAAAGCCCTCAATTTCAAAGTCCATTTCTGTCGTAACCTTTCCTTTTGACCTCCCAATACAGCACTTTTTTCACCAAATAAAGCTTTTCTAGCTTCTTTTTATATTATATACTATTCAAGGTTGAAATCTTGAACCATAAATTCAGAATAATTGACCTTAAACATTCTTATTGTGAACAATTACTCAAAACTATTACAAATATTCTTCATAATAACCCTTCCTTCAGACCACCTAGGCTGAGACCACTTTTCACAAGTCTTTCTTTTCACTGTTGAATATTCGTTTCTTTCGGAAACGCCACATTACGGAAGTGAACTGGGTCTTGAGAGCCATTTCATGCTGATTTTAAACCTGCTGTCCAGGACCTGTAACGCATTATGGAATCATCTCTGCTCTTATGTCTTGACCTGGGCTTTGTTTTGCAATTAGAGGTAGATTTCCTGTCTCTAATCACCTTCTGTGATGTGCTAATTAGACTCTTAATGCACTTCTCTTGCTTGCTTAGTGGATCGGGAGGGCAGACAACCGTGGCGTCCCTAGAGCACTGTCTGACCAATTCAAATTACATGCTAGTGCTGTCTAAAGGGATAAGGCTGGAAAAACAAAGACGATTTTTTCCAGATGGCTTCAGATCCTGCATTTGAGCCTTTGCTTTCTGTCTCAGTTGACAAAAAATTATGTGTACTTGTCACCTTTCAGGTTGTCACTTATCTGTGATACTTATTAATTTTCAAATCGGTGCTTACAATCTTTTCTTATTGCACACTTTCATCAAGCCAACACTTGGGATGACTACCAGCTCATAATTTGGTGTCGATCACCAAATTATGGACTCGTAGGGGTGTGGGGCCTATAATTCCTCAACAATCCAAATACTGTAATTCTGAAGTCTTGTGTGTCTCCTGTGCGTGTTTTTTTTTCTCTGTGTCTGCGTGCTTCCTCATAGTATAGAGTATATACATTTTACATGTATATACGACACATGCTGTGCATTTTCCTGTTGTACCACTTCCAATCTCTGTCCTTCTTGGCTGCAAGCCACTTCACGCAGTTTGTTGGCGTCATGGCCACTGCATGTAGCCGTGCCCCAAACACACTAATCTAGAGTCACCTTTGGAGTAGATGCACCCGAACTCATGCATAGAATCGGATCTCCAGTTCAAAACGCCTCTACACACAACTCAACTTATACACAGATACCTGCTCGCATAGAGCATTATGTAGCACATGTGGTTCCTTTAGTTTAACACGCGCAAAACACACACACGCACACATTGACGCTTTCTCTTTCTTCAGGTATGAATGCTCTGCAGTTGCAGAATCTGGCCACTCTAGCAGCAGCAGCGGCTGCAGCACAGAGCTCGGCCAGCCCGTCCACCGCTAGCGCCCTGACCTCCAGCACAGGGTCCCTGGGAGCCCTGGCCAGCCCAGGTAACCAGAGGCCGTCCCATCATTATCATCTTCGACATCGGTAGCATTTCCACCATAGCGTCGTTGTCCCTTCATCTGTTGTAGTCGAGTTCGCCATTCTCATTGGTGTTTGAATGTCCTGCATCGTAAATTCTTTAGTTGTCATGTCGTGTTTATATGTGTGTGTTTGTTTGCGTAGTTTCTTGACAACGTCCATCATGGTTTACGTTCATCATCCTCATCTTTATCATGCTTTGGGAGACTGTGTTCATATGTGTGGCGTTACGTTGTTGTGCTCTTTGGCTTTAACCGCGCTCCATTCATTTTGGAAAAGATGAAATGTGAAACTAGCAGGCGTGACGCATGGTTCTCCGGTTAGACAAGCAGCTTTGTGTCTTGCTTTGAAACTCATTGGAACATTTCTTTCGAACTTGCAAAAATGCAAATGAAGCAGAGGGAGAAGCTTTTATATGCTTCAGAGTTTTGAGAGATGCTTTGTTGTATTTTATTGCTCTTTTCTGAAAACATTGTTGTCATTATGATTGCAATAACCGTTATCGTTGTTGATGTCTCTATTTTTTTCTGCAATTTTAACCAATTCCCTAATTAATAAAGAATTATGCATGCATATATCTATCCATCTGACCATCCATCTACCTTATTCACTTTAGACTGCATCATATAGCAAAAAAATTACTTTGATTATATTCAGTGTCATAACAAGGTGATATATTTACAGAAAAATCTCTGTAGTGAAGTAATTTATAAATGCTGAATTAACACTTAATGCCAAAGAAAAAAATATAAATGTAAAATAATTTGGAATCAGTGCATAATTTAATCTCCATTTGCATACACCACTATGTAACAACGCACATTTAGAAGCAGAAATCAGAGGCACTATTAAAAGAAAATTTGTCTTGACGCACAAGTTACAGGACAAGGAAGGATTGCAAAATGTGTCTAATGATGCCCTCTATAGAAAACTTAATGGCCTGATAAATTGCGCAATAAAAATCATCGCAATATTCACAACGTGATTTAACGTTACCTTGCTATCAAAGTTGCCCAACCCTACCATCTATCAGTGAATCAATCCATCCATGCATCTTTCCCTCTGTGTACCTCTACTCGAAGCTTTTATGTATGTTAACTTTAACCGTTTCAGTATCATCTGCAAATGTACGTGTGTGTTCAAACATCTCTCTTTTTCTCTCTTCCATTCCTCCACCTGTCTCTCCTTCCTGCTCTGTCTGTCTTTCCCCACAGCAGGTTCCACAGCTAACTCCACCGCGGGTGCGATGGGTTCCCTGGGTTCTCTGGGGACACTGCAGGGTCTTGCCGGGGCCACCGTGGGCCTCAATAACATAAATGCACTAGCAGGTAGCGTCAACAGTGAGTACTACCGTCCATCGGCCTCTCCATCCCAATCCATACAACATCACCTCATACCAGCTCACAGAGATGCCCGCTATCTCCCAAACACACACATAGTGAATGTTTTTCAGTCAATTTACTTTAAAAAGCAGCCAAACCAAGGGCATCTCTCTGGGCTTCAGCGAGAGTTTGTTTGCGAGAATTTCTCACATTTAGTCCTGCTGATATATTTAAACTGTGTCTATGCATCATTTTGAAATCAAGTCAGACCAGATCAAATCCATTTGCTAAGTCAAAACAAATGTAGCTCATCTTTTGTAGTCGTGAGCGTGTTTGCACCAATCAGACACATCTCCACACATTCAGACATGCTAACACACTGCTAAACCATTGCTCTGGGTGTTTCTATAGACTTCGCTATTGTGAGTGAGTGAGTGTGTGTGTTGTGTATGTGTCTGTTTTATCTTGGTGTCTGAATGATTTAAAACTAGACTAGTTCTGCCAAACGAGTAATCGCGATTAATTGCATTCAAGGATGTGATTAATCGCGATTAATTGTTGCCCTGCACTAATTTAACTATCTAAATGCATATACATGTAAATATTTTCTATATATACTGTGTGTGTGTGTGTGTGTGTGTATATACACACATTACACATACATATATTATGTAAACAAAACATTTACTTTGAAAACGATTAATCGCGATTAATCATTTGACAGTACTAGACTAGACCTATCCGTGAAGAGGTAAAAGACGCTATCTGACATGTACTGTAGTAATAATAATAAGGAAAATGCTTTAAAAACAGTCACAGTGTTTATTCTCTAAGTCCAATGTTGCTGTGGTCCAGTTGACCTTAATTGTAAGGACAAAGAAGACAGGTGTCATACAGATGTAGAAACATATGAATAAATGATGACAGAATAGTCATTTTTAAAAGTTAGCTTAGCCAAAAGTGGAAAATTTGTAAAACGTGTAATTCTAAGCTCATAAGGCATTTTTTCCTCTTTGAAATGCTTATGTATTTTTTAACGAAACCTAATAGATTTCTCTCCTTTTATTGACAGTCCATTCCTCCAAAGCATCGGCGTGTTTTATCTAAGCCTTTTGAAGGAAACACGATTTCATATGATGAACAGATGAGATTTTGACATAGAAGAACAAACCTTGCCGTTTATGTGTTGTGCTGGAATGGACTTTCAATGGAAGGACAGAAATCTCTCAGGTCCTATAAAAAATTATTTGTTTTGACAATAAACCAAAGTTGTATGTGTTTGAAACGACATTCTGTCAGGGTTAATAGTAAAGGCTTCTGTGGGTGCTGCGAATTACACCAGTAACTTGTAAACAGATGTTCTGCATTTATCCATTACCACATTGTGTATCATAGCAGGCCTGGAATGCTGTATTGATAAATCAGCATTCAAGACCAGAACTACTCATCTTATAATAAAATGTACCTAATGGGCGTTGCGGAATGTAATTAGTATGAATAGATGAGCTAAAGATCACCGCGGCCTGTGCATGGGTATATGTCAGTGTGTCGGCACGCCGACAAAATCTCTATCTCCACCAGTGACCTTTCAGCCAGGTTTCTGGTTTTATAAATCAAGCTCTCTCTAACAGAACGCCTACAATTTAAATTCATTCAAATGACTCTCTCTCTCTCTCTCACACACACACACACACTCCCAGTGCTCATTTAAGAGGCTGTATAGTGTAATTGAATATAAAAGGTCAGTATTGTAATTATTGCTGGATAAATGAGGGAGCTGGCCATCCAAGCACTTCGCTCATCATTTATTGTTTCCAGGCCGTCAAGCCAAAAGGCCAGTCAGTAAATACCCATGAATCAGTCTTTATAAACACACACACACACACACACACTGACTAAGACATAAAATATATTCTGTACACAGTGCACTACTTTTACGGTAGCATGATTTGATGTGGTGTTTTACATTATGAACATAGTTGCCACAAGGGATTCTCTAGTTTAAGTGTCCTTTTTCTGTTTTTTATTCCTGCTGTAGCTATAAAAATGCTTTATTGTATTACTCTATACTGTAATAATATATCTGATGCATTATATGCAACATAATTTGCACAAGGACGAGATTTGGAACATCCAGTTTATCAGTTTCATAAATAATTGACAGATTAGTTGAGAATCAAAATGATAAACTATCCATTTATTGACATAATGATTTGAACTCTGTGGCCCGCTATTAATTACTTATATTTGTTATCACTGAAAGTAAAGACAGTGTATATGAAATCAATAATAATACCATTGAATAATTATATTTAAATAAATTGATTGTAGTTTTATAATCAATGTTTATATACAGCAGGGATGGATGACATTTATTAAAATAATATATTATAATAATAATAATAATATATATGCATATGTGTGTGTGTGTGTGTGTGTGTCAAAAGGATTAATTTTTCAAAATTGAAATTTATACATCAATGATGTGTGGTTAGTTACTATTTGGCCAAGATACAACTATTCTGGGAGTGCAAAAAATATAAAAAAAAATGTCCACATGAACATACATATTAGTAATCAAAAATTAAGTTTTGATATATTTACAGTAGGAAATTTACATAATATCTTCATGGAACATGATTTTTGGCTATTGCTACAAATATATACATGCTACTCATGACTGGTTTTGTTTTATATATATATATATATATATATATATATATGATCACTTATTCTAAAATGCCAATTCTGTACTAAATAAAAATAAATACCTTTGTTTAAAAATGAGTAAGCCTATGAGACTTGTTCAAAACTTTTCAAACCCTATTCGTTTGTGTGTGTGTAAATAGACTGCACTTATACCACTCATATGTTTACAGGAGTTACTCCCTGAAGCAACATGTGCATCTGTTTTAGCAGTCAGGGGTTCTGCTTTTAATAGATCCAAGGATGCATTCGTATTTTATTAAAAGAGTTTAATGTTTTGCCCATAACCCCTTTAATACAGCCAAGACTGCTGACACGAATAATGAGATAATTAGATGTAGATTTCCACTGTGTGAGGTTAAAAAGGTGATTGGTCAGATGTTTCTGTGTGTCTGAGGGTCGCCGTGGTGATCGTTTCGTGCTGCTATTGTGACATTAGTGTGCATGTGTAGGCCGCGCTCCTCATTTGCATACACCGGTCAGTATATTATGTATCTTCTCTATCTTGTGTTTGTGTGTATATGTGTGTGAGTGGGTGGCGTTTATGATGTAATGTCCGGCGTGACGTTTGTGATTCTGTTGTTTCGACGAGTGTTGCGTTCACTGTTCACGTGTGTCGTCGGGTTTTTGTGTTCTGTCTGTTTTTGTGCGTGCCGTGTTGTGCTTTGTTGTAGAAACACACCCTGAGTCCAAATGCTAACGAGTAAGAGCACTTCTTTTTTCTTTATTGTTGGGTTTTATGTAAAGTTGCTCACATGCTCTCAGGTATGGCAGCTCTGAACGGCGGGCTGGGCAGCACGGGCCTGAGTAACGGGTCGGCCGGGCCCATGGACGCTCTCACACAGGCCTACTCAGGGATTCAACAGTACGCGGCTGCCGCCCTGCCCACCCTCTACAGCCAGTCCCTACTGCAGCAACAGAGTGCTGCGG
Source organism: Enteromius radiatus (assembly GCA_032357445.1). NCBI lineage: Eukaryota > Metazoa > Chordata > Actinopteri > Cypriniformes > Cyprinidae > Enteromius > Enteromius radiatus. The sequence goes on along the minus strand of JAUCMS010000079.1, from coordinate 11,646,618 downwards.
GCAGCCAGAAAGAGGGTATGGACACACACAATGGACGTGTAACATCTAGTTCCACTTTGAACAGCAAATATGGGAGTACATCAATGACAAAAGTTGACAAAAAAAAAACCTGTTGCATATTTGAGGCAGTATGTAACATGGTTTAATATTTATCTAGGGTCCTTAACTAGTATTATATTAAGAATTTAGTACAGTTCACTTACATGCTTTTCCACTGTGTGCTTATATTTTAAAATAATATAACAACAAAAGTGTTTTTTTCAGTGCATTATGAACACACTAAGCACATTGCACATATTGTTGATGTCAATTTCTTTCTTTATTAATCTTCCAAAATATTTGACTTTTTATTTATTTATTTTTTTTTTTTTGACACTTTTGTCATTTATATATATCCATAATCAAATCAGGGCCAGTCAAAAACATACACTACCATTTTATAATTTGACATACTGATATTTTTGGAAAAAGGCATTTATTTTATCAACAATATTAGATATTTCTAAATGATAACGAAGTAATGGTTGTAATTTTAACGAAGTAATTTTGTCACAAAATTACATTGCATTTTAAAATATGGAGAATTAGTATTTTCTATTATTTTGCAATATATACAGTCTATTTTATCTACTTGTTTTCTTTAATTTAAAAGTAACTATAACACTTGCACTTTATATTCTATTTCTATTCTATCTACCTGTTTTGCTTTTATTATTGGGGAAAAAAATGAGCCACTAACACTAACGTTCTCCATACTTTTTCTATTCTATCGACTTGTTATCTTTTTATTTCTTATTAAAAAATGACCCTCTAACACTAGCATTCTTTTTGACTTTTCTTATTTATTTAAAAATAAATAAAAGACACTCTATCACCAGCATTCTCTATTCTTTTTCTATTCTATATTCTTTTCATTTTGTTTATTTTAAAAATAACAATTGATCCTCTAACACTAGTGTTCTCTGTTCTTTTTCTATTCGATATACATGTTTTCTTTTTATTTATTCTAAAAAAAATATATAAAAAAAATACGAAGACTTGTCACAGAAAGCACATATTATTCCTCTTTTGTTGGTTTTGATTGCTTTTATTGTCCTGATTTGTAAGTTGTTTTGGATAAAAGCGTCTACTGAAAGACTAAGTGTCAGTATAACTTAGTTGCGTTTTTTTTTCACTAAACATGAACGCATACATTTTGTGTGTGTGGAACAGGACCTGAAGGAGCCAACCTGTTCATCTACCACCTGCCACAGGAGTTTGGGGACCAGGACATCCTACAGATGTTCATGCCTTTCGGAAATGTGGTGTCTGCCAAAGTCTTTATCGACAAACAGACCAATCTGAGCAAGTGCTTCGGTATGAACTGACATGCAACACAAAATATACCAGTAGCAGTTATTTGCTTATGGCTTAATTTGACATTAAATTAGTCATTAGACTACAACAAGTGTTGCTTCGCAAAATTGAAATACATTTGTGCTCACACTTTTGCTATCAGCTTGCACCAAAGTAAACTGTCTATTGGCGTGAAAATAGCACTGTCAGGTTTTACTAAAGACACGCAGTGAAGAATTAGCACTGAAAAGGCATGGATACAGTTATTTTTGCACCTGTCCTTATTGAATATGCATTTGTCGAAGTTTCCCTTTTAGACGCTACATTTATGGGAGCATAGCATTCACGCAACAAGATTTAGTAATGTTTGCGCTCGTCAAATTACTGGTATTTGCGCCATTATTTAACTCCCTCAAAAAACAAGATTTTGCTTTAGGAGACAAAAGACAACTTAAAACCCTCAACTAGAAGTCAAGCAATACCAGATCTATCAAAACGTTCGCAACTTTTTTTCGCGAATTTGCTTTGCGATATGTAAATGAGATGTTGCGTTTGTGTTCTTTAATTAGCGCATTGGTAGTAAATCACCCTCAGAAATTTTGTGTTAATTTGCCCTGTTCGGTAAAACTGGTTCTTTTGGAAAGGTTTCTAAGTTTAATTGTATGCTGTATTTCATCCTGCCATTTAGTTTTTGCATTTTAACGCCAAATATGACTTGATTACAGCCGAAAGACCTTGTGCTGTTCCTATATCCCTTTCTCTTTTCTCTCTCTCGTAGGTTTCGTCAGTTATGACAATCCTGTGTCAGCGCAGGCTGCCATTCAGGCGATGAACGGGTTTCAAATCGGCATGAAGCGTCTCAAAGTCCAGCTCAAGCGCTCAAAGAACGACAGCAAACCGTACTGATCTTAGCACTAGGGCCTCTCTCATGTTACACTGCTAGGGTAAGTCCCCACTGCTGCCACGGTTGCCAAACTGGGACTCCGGGGGGAGGGGGTGCACGAGGGGGAGTTTCACCCTTTGACCACCAGAGGGAGCCACTCTCCCATAACCTTCTTTTCAGCTTTTTTTAATTAATAACAGTATTATTTTGTCTCTTTTTTTCACATGAACGCTTCCATTTCCGCCATTTTTTGTATGACTTGTGATGGATGAACAGCTATTATTGGTCAACTCTTTTTTTTTTTCCTTTTTCGTTTGAGTCGTGTAAACTATTTGATTTTTTTTTTTTTTTAAGTAAATATTTATACAATGGCTATTTCATTCTATGATTATAACAACAGCAGAAAGAAACGATGTATAAAGTATTATTTGTTTCTCTTTGTGAACCTGAGGCTTGTAAGGACAAGTAGAGAAGGTTCCGATATGATTAAAGCACCAATATGCACATTAACCTTTGCCCTTTGGCCTCTGGTGTCGGTTCAGGGCTTTGCTGCTCCTTCGAACCCTTGGCCCACTGGCACTAGAGAGGAAAGGGTTAAACCCGCTGTGGCCTCTCTGTAGTCAACGGCAACAACTGCCTAAACAGCTTCCTCAACAAATACTTGCCGTCAAATGTTCAGTGATTTATTTTTCTTTTCTTTTCTTTTTTCAGTCATTTTCTGTCAGTAAGGGTTTTTCGTTATTGTTGTTTATGTTTGTTTGGTTTTTTTTTTAAGGAAAAAAAAGTCAGAATTTTATGCATCAAATGATTGTGGTCTTTGTCCAACAGAATTTGTGTAGAGCATTAAAAAAGATTTTGATCTGTCGATGGTTAAAAAGAATAAAGCATTCTAGGTTCTATGTGGAGGGGTGGGGAACTGAAAACTTGATGTTTATCGAAAGAAAAAAAAAAAACTTAAATTACAGAAAGCCACAGGCCTGTAAATTTTATTTGTAAAAAAATGCAGTTCTATTTTTATACAAAATTTCTACTGCCTCTGAAGTAAAGGACTTTATTTATTATCTTTTAAGTTATTGGGTTTGGAAAGTCGTGCTCGCTCTATCCTGAGCCTCGTCCGGTAGTCTTCTTAACCCACACAATCTGTTGTGTGACGAGAACACAGAATCACGTGCAAAACCCCTCTTTTTTCTTTCTTTCTTTCTCTCTCTCTCGCCATTTCCCACAATCCCATCCGTCACGTCCCCATCATATCTGTCTCGACTCTCTCTTCCTCTTCTCTCTTTCGTCATAAGTAGTGGCACTTCATAAGTGAAATCTCTTTTTCGTTTCATTTTGTTTCATAATGTTTGGTTTTTTTGTTCGTTAAAAAAAAACAAAAACGAAAAAAACCGGTATAATCTCTCCCAAACGGCGATCCATCTGCGATCTCGGATCAGGATGGATACTTTTGGGTGTATGTCTGTACGGAGTCGATCGAGTGTGTGTTTGTATTCTCTGTGTGAGCGAGTGCCTCATTTACGTGTACATGTTGGCAATTTATTCAAAATTTGTGTACTGTACGGAAAAAAAATGCTAATGTGATGTTGGTGAAACGCTGGTTAATAGAGCTGCTGCTGTTGTTTGTTTGTTTGTTTGTTTTGTTTTGTTTGTTCGTTTGTTGTTCTCATGGTTTAATGATGTTAGTTGTGTGCCGGAGCTGTGTGTGTAACTCTCCTCTCCCGTTTTCTTCCCTAGAACTCATCTCCATGACTCTATGCTCATCGTTTGCCTAGCATGTCTACGTGGCGTACAAAAAAAACCCGTCTCATCGTCCCGTCATTGTTTCTGATGTCTTTCTGAGTTCTCCTGCTCATAATCTGGTCTCCTTTTACTGATCTTTGTACTTTGATCTTAGCCTGATCTTTTTGAAAAAAAATTTGCATGTGACCTCATTTTGAGCTTTTTTGTTTTTGTTTTTTTGTTTGTTTTTTGTTTTGTTTTTGTTTGTTTAGATTAACTGGTGAGGGGGGGGGGAGCGAGGGAGGGAAGGAAGGGAGGAAAGACAAAAAAAACAAAAAAAAAAACAAACAATAATAATAATGTGAAAACGCTGCATTCACACTCTAGAGACAGAGTATATTTACTAACATAACCAGAGCATCGTTTTAAGAAAACAAAGATAAAAGAAAAAAAAAAAATCCTGTGGCAAAACAATTACAAATATTTGCGTTTGACTTTTTTGTTGTTTTTTTTTTATTTGTCAAGATTGTTTTTGTTTCTCTCTCTCTCTCTTTATGTTGTTGTTTTTTGTTTTTCATTCATTTAAAGTAAACTTGAACGTTCAATACAGGGATTGGCGTTGGGACTTACTGTCGGCAACACTCTTAATTTGAGGCCTGCCGTAAGAAACCCACGCTGGTTTCTAAACGAATAGACTACTTCCACGCAGTTTTAATAAAAAAAAAATAAAAAAAAGCTGTCTGATCGATATTAGAATCTCTCAGAGCTTGCTCGTGGTTTTTACATTTTTCAGGCAGTGTAAAGTTTTTTGATAAGGCCATTTTAAGTGGCTTGATTTCTCATTAAAGTCTATATAAAACCACTTTTTTCTAGAGTAGTAAAGGTATTAAAAAAAAAAAAAACACACACAAGATTGCCCTGTTTGGGGGGAAATGCTACCTACGTGTCACACCTTTTGCTGAACTGACTTACAGTTAGACAATCCGTGGTTTAAATGCACATGAAATGACCTATATTTTATACTGTTTAAATGTATAGAGGAAAAAAAAACAGAGTTTGTGTAACCCGCGGTCCCGTCGGTGCTTTTCGTGGATAAAGTCGTGGTTTCATCAAGTCTAACAGTCTTATTTGTCTCATGTTTTTAAAGAGAAGACTAAAAATCAATTTACTTGAACAATAGACAAAGCCTTTCATAAGTACTATTACTACTACTTTTTTTGGTTTGTTTGTTTGTTTGTTTTTTTTTCCTTGTTTTTTTGTTCTTTCTTTTCTTTTTCTTTTCTTTTCTTTTGATAGGAGTCCCTCTTTGCTAAATTTCTTGTTGGGTAATTAGCTATATAAAAATTCTTAAAAGTTAAAGTGTCGGCTTGTGAAGCATCTATGTCATTATATTATTTTATTTCTATTGTGGAAAACAATATTTAGATGTGTTATGTTGTTCAGCAAAATGTGATTTTTTTTTCTTACAAAGAAAAAACAAGATGAGTGGAATTTAGTGCCAAATTCTGACGGTACATCCTGCCTACAGCTTCAGTGTTTTACTTGTGAAATTATTTGATAACATGGGTATTTTATTACGTAAGTGTTTTGTATGGAACCCTCATATTTAAAGATATAGATTTAAAAAAGGTTGTTAACTTGCTCTTCTGTGGTCTTGTTGCCTGAAACTGTTCATGTTTTTGCTTTTCTTTATTTTTTTCTTTATTTGTAAAGATGTAAAAAGTGCCCATGTGTCATTATCGCTCTCACAAGCACACACACACACACACACACACATACATTCAAAGGTAAGCACACACACACATGCACGCATACACACACCTGTGCTAAAGGTTGACCTCACAACCCTCTTTTCTTTGACGGTGTGTGTATGTGAGCCCCTGAGATTGAGTCTCAGCTGTTCTCCTTACACACACACACACATGCACACACTTACACACAATGCACCACAGAAGACCCAAATTTGATACGACAAATTCACCTGATAAAATTGGTGAACAATTTTATGTATGATGGGACAAAATATTGACGTATTTTTGTGAATCAGGTGTTGAACTTTTGACCATCATAATATAATACAGGGCCATCACGACAGCCACATAGTCATTAAGCAACAGCTGTGTTCCTCTACGTTAAACTCGAAACGTCTCAGTGTAGTCTCGCTTTCTGCTGCCTTTATCAGGACTATTTTACGTTCGTAGGACAACCAAAACTCCGTCCTGATGCCAAAGTAGTTCAGCGTGATCCGCATTGTTCGATAGCGCCTGTAGCACTTTGCTGTAAACGTTTACACATCGTTCGAACGGCCCGTAAAAAATATTGTTTACAAACGTAGTTTACAGGCAGCCCCCTCGAAACCAGTTTACTTCACTCTATAGCACTATTTTATACCCAAGCTCTGCCGTTGCCTTAACACGTCGATCAGTATTAATGGGCTGGAATACATTGCTGCACATTTTAAAATGTGTGCCAAGGGTTGTGTGTGTGTGTTTTGTGTGGCTGCGTTACAGATGTGTGTCGAACGGTTGTTCGTTTGTCTATTCGTCCACGTTATTTCTAAACTTTAGCCAAAACTGAATCTGCCAAATTTTGTGCCAGTTGAAAAACAAAAAGGGACTCATTCATGAAACAAGAACAAATTTGCCTAAATCATTCGCAAGCATTTTTATTCAAATTTTCGTACAAGCCAAACTAATTACGTAAACTTAAATCGCGCACAAGTGCACAGTATAGCACTTGTACATAACTGCGTTTCGCGTGAATTACATGCAACCATTTTAAGTAAACTTTTTGCACAAGACTTTGCGTGACCTATGAAAATTCGTACGTAAATTGTCACGCACATGCAGAATATTTGTATACGTTGTTCGTCAAAACATGTCAATCAGATGTCTTAAAATTGAACTGAACTGTTGACTAATGGCTTTTGTTGCGCAACGCGAAAATTTTGTACGAATGGTTTATACAGAAATACGTTCTACTTGTCTTTCATAATAGAGGCCCGAAAAATTGAAAGGTTTTCCTATTATTTTGATTGCATTTCGTATTGGGAAGTTGGAGTCGGTCAGTTTATGATATACTGTTCTCTTTGCCAAAATCGTATATAACCACTAGCACAAACACAAAAGCACATGCGCACTAGCACAGCGTTATCGCGCAGTATTAAAATTGACGACTCTTTATGCTTACCCAGTACAGCGGTCGAGTCAATTGACTTGCTACAGGTACTTAAACCCCTCCTGGAAATTTCGTTCGCAAGACCAATCATGTAAGAAATACTAATCATGCTACACTTTTCACGGAATGCATCTTTGCTTGACCTCATTTGATTCGTTTGACTTGAAGTAATAGCGCTCAGTTCAACGTAAGTGTTTTTACCTCATCACAGTGCCGTATCGGGACTTCTGAAATATCGTTCATTTTTCGTTTACCACACTTCGTCACAATCAACTTCAGACAAAACAGGGTAAGCTTTCACGGCCAGCACAATTTCGCATACACACATTCGTTAGATCTTTAGTAAAGCACAAACTCACAAGGGAGTTCTCGCTGAGACTCTTCACTCAGGGGTTTTCCGCACCACACGCATCTGAAATCTGTTTGTTGTTTCTTTTGTTTCTTTCTTTCTCTTAAGTGCTATTTAACAAGTGTATTTTAAAGAAAAAACGATGTGTAGTTTCTTTGCATTTTGGCTTATGTCAAGTTTTTTGGAAATGTATGTGTTTATCTAACGTGCCGTAACAAAAGCTTGTCGTCTGTAGATTAATATCATTTTGTTTGATTCTAAAAAGATTTAAATAGTTTTAAGTATTGTCTTGAGAAAAGCCAAAGTCAATGCATTTCAGTGGATTATGTAAGCGTGATACATGTTTGTTTGACAACACTTTGAAAATCTGTCATTGGATGGGAATTTAAAAAGTACAAAAAAAGCAGGCTTTCCTATTTCTATCACTGATTGTACTTATGCCTTTTGTACCAGTGGAACTTTTTATACTGGCAATTAAAGGAAAAAAAAGAAAAAAAAAAAAAACTATCCGACAGGCTGCGCGGCCCCAGCCAGGGGCCGACAGCGACTGGTTCCCGAGTTTGATTTCTAGTTGGCGTCCAGAACGTTAGGTTTTGATATAAAGATTTTTTAGAAGAACTTTGGCTTGGTATCTTTAGCCTCCTCTTCTTTATTCTTCACATCAGTATTTGCTTTCCTTTTCCTTTTTTTGCCATTCGTTTGCTTTCTCGGAAAGAGGGTCGAGGAGTTTTCCTTTTGGCTTATAAATACGTAATGCCGTTTGTCTTTACAAAGAGTCTTTACAACAGCGGTAAGTTTCATTTAGTTAAGTATTGTGCAGTCACCATGATAAAGACGATTAGACGATTTAGAAGTATTTAGTCACCTTCAGTGGATAAATGTATTAGTTTGACAAACAAGATAAAAGTAATTTGAGGACTTTGCTTTTAGCTGTTTAGATTTTTCTGGTTTCTCTGTCTTTGCTGTTAACCTAACTGTGTAGCTGGAACAGTCAGACTTATTTTTGTAAATGTATGTTCTTGTGTGATGCAGTTTTTTGCCTCTGTCTCCGATATTAAACCATTTTTCCTAATACTCGTCTCTTTCTCTGTGGCGTGGTGTTCCAGTACCTGTCCGATGTTGTACAAATGTTCACGCAACCCTCCGGTGTTTCATGTCTCGTTTCTATCTCCCTTCTCACTTTTTTTTTTTCTGTACCGTCTTGGTTATTTGATTTCCTTTATATTTACATTGAGATTAATTTCAGTCTCATCACCAAACATGGTAAATATACATAGAGATTTATATATGTATATTTCTGTGCAGCCCAAATTGCTGTAACAGTAGATGGACAGCCGTTTATAAAACACTCCGTTGGGAGGCCCCTGGGCCTTTGCCTTCCTAATGTTTGACCTCAAAGCGAAAAAATTGAAATTTTATCATCATAAAAAAAAAATAAAGACCCATTTTTTCATTAGATTTGATTTGAAATGTAATATAAATACTCACCGACGTTTGGGGGTCGAGGATTTCCTGCTGGTGTAAACCTGAAGGCGCTGACTAAGAGGTCATACTGTTCTGTACTGTACCGCTGCTCTGGGCGAGGCCCCCGTCTGTCCTTCTGTCTGTGTCCCTATCCACTATGTGCTGTCCATGTGTCCACTGCATCCCTACAGAGATACCAGAGAGTCCCAAATCAATTTACTACCACTATAAAGCTTTATGATACTTTTAAGTGCTCCAGTATTTTGGAAACTCCAGTTAGAGCAGGTGCCAGGGATTCAGTGCTTGATTTTGTCTGCTTGCATAATCATAAAGAGGATGATGCACCCAACAATAAATATTTAGTCATTATTTACTCACCCTCGTGTCTGTTGAAACACTTTTATTTTTATAATAAAAGTAAACGTATCAACCTCTAAATGAGACAAAAACACTGGATGTAATCAATACTACTTTTTAACGAAGTACTATTGTGCGAGGTGTGGAATTGATGGCAAAATGTACATTTTTGGGTGCACTGTCTCTTTAATTCTGAGATTCCGCTGAAAACTGTGGTTCTATAGAGAAAATAACGGGATAGCATTTTGCTCTTGTGTTGAAGAAATAAAGAGGTTTTTGTTGCTGGAATATTTTAACAGACACACACATCTAAGGACGTTTTTTTTTTAAATATATTCTTTACCGGAGGTACAAAGCCGTAAAAGTGTGAGTCACAATAGTCAAACTTAAAAGTTCCATGTTGGTGCGTTTACAGACATGACGCTGTCAAAATGTGTTACATCAGAATCACTTCAGAAAAAAAAGCAGAACTAAGAGAGTCCGTGTCAGTGTGTGTGAAAACTGAACTTAGGGCTATATAAGAAATCAGAAAACTTTTATCAAAGACGTCTGCTGCTGGAACACAGAAGCATCACAGCAGACAGATACAAAAGACTTTCTCTGGCTCGGAGCTGAAGGAAGAGTATATTTTGTGGAGAGAGAAAAAAAATGGATCTGACCGATCGCGTACATGTGTCTGCAGGTAAGAAACTGTAGCCTATGTATGTGATGTATAATTACTATACTGTCTATATTATAGTTTGGATAAAACTAAATGTATAAGAAACACACCCCTTTTATGAGTGTTTTTAATGCAGGGTATGGTGTTGATTCCCAATTTATTGGAAATAATTATAACAATTTATTAAATATTATTTGACAGATGCTGAAAAACAAACAATGTAAATTTAAAGTATAAAATCTGATACTGTTAATGTGTTTGAGGGTGAATTCCGCCTCATGAATTATTAAAATGTTCCTCAAATCATGCTATAGGAAGTAGGCCTATCAGTGGTAGACCTGTTTAAAGTATTTTGAAAGCATTTAACGCAGGGAGAAAACAAAAGACTCCCATGGTGTATAGCTGCATTATTAGTATTAGCGTTTTTATTCAAATTAATATTGTAAATGGCCGGGTTTCCCAGATTCGATCTTACTTAACGACTTAAGAAGGCTCCAAAGACGAAATCGCTAAGAAGAAGCG
>JAUCMS010000079.1:11625892-11636051 GCA_032357445.1 Enteromius radiatus | reverse complement strand
CACAGCGTTCTTAAGAGCGCTCCAAAGAAGATCTTAGCGTTAAGATGATCTTAACGAATCTGGGAAACCCGGCCATTGAAAGTAAGCACTTTCGACACACGGTGTTTGTTGCCCTTTAGTGGTCACCCTGCGCAAGTGTATTATTTGCCATATGGCTAAATAGTTGTCTAATGATTTTAAATGATAAGAAAAGTCAAGTAAAATGTGTACGTATCATGACAACATAGGGCCTACTATTTATACTCGTTGACGTATCTTGGCCTCACCTATAATGCTGTGAGTAATTATTACCTCAGTAAGCTACATATCATAATAGCAGGCATTAAACCTTCTTAACTTTAAGCTTAAAGTAAATACATTTAATACAAAGGCAAACAATGCAACACACGACCAAAGAGAAGATGTGAAGACGGGTTTTTCAGCGCTGGATTTCTCTGGACTACAGTACAACTTGTAAATGGTTCGTGAAATTATCACCGCATTATGGATTGTTGTGAGTGGCTTGCTTACATAAATATAGGCTATATGACTCCATAAACCCATGGCCACACACACAAAAGGGAAGAAGGTGTGATTATAAAGGTGAAATCTACCCAGTGTTTAATGAGACGCGTTACAAATAGCATGTGCTTAATAAACAATAAAACATGTATGATTACAAGCAACTAACTTAGTTTAAACCAAAAGGTAACACTTTATTTTAAGATGTGTTGTTACAAGTTAAGTGTGCTTACTATTATAATAACAATAAATGATGCAAATTGCATGCAAATAACCCTAAGCCAAACCCTAACCTTAAAGTAGGCTACATGTAAGCCTAGTATTACTCAGTACTTAATAACACTGTAGCAAACACATTACACAAATAAAGTGTAACCCCAAACGCTAACCCTATAATAAGTAGATATTAATTAATATTTACATTTGTGAGGTTACACTGTAGCTGTAAAATGAAGTGTGACCGTGTTTTAAAGGTAAGAGTTGCGTGCAGTTACTTACTTTGACCACCAGAGGGACTCATTACTTCTTAAATTGTAAAAAGTAAAACGCTCGTTGTGAGACAAAAGTATAAACTAACACACCAAGAGAGGCAACATTAAGTTATAAAAAAATAACAACCATTGTTTAGTTGTTTAAATCTCAACAACTGATATTAGCCTAATATGCACTGTTACATTTTGTGTTGCTTTATTTATGTTTATGCGTGATATAGATTCAATAGAAAAAGGAAATTGTATGATGTTTTTGCTTTACATAGCCCGCTTGATATAATTTACTCATAACACAATTTATGTTAACAAAAATGAATAATATTTCGAAATGTGTTATGTGTTAAGTTATGCTAAATTTGGGCACATTAAATAGCCTACCCAATAACTCAAATGATAAGCATAGGAAGGACTGATTATCACAGGCATGATCACATTACATTCAAGACTCAGGTATGTACAGTAACTGCGTGACTAGTGCACGCTATGGTGATGTGGGCAGTGTTTGGCGGGCGGCGCGAGAGCACCTGAGCTGCTGCTGCAGGGGTTTCCATAGCGAGCGCACTCACTCACTCACTCTCACTCACTTCAGCGGGAACACCGCGGACTTCCTGATGCGGGACAATGCGTGTTTTCCGCTCGCATTTACGCCACAGGACCGGCTGAAGGGATGTAAGCGGAGCGCGGACGCGAGCTACGAAGGTAAACGCGTATTTAATGATCAACTGCGACCGGGAGATATTGATCTGGGTGAAGTTGTGTTTGTTTTCTGGGCTAAAGTAGCGCTAGCGGGGCAGTATGAGCCCCTCAGAGTCAACCGAGGCAGTTAAAGGGAGTTTAAATCCCGGAAATGGGGCTGTATGATTGATTGTATATGCTTATGAACTCTACTAGAATAACAATATTTCGTTATTTATTCTAAAGTTGTTTATAATCATATTCAACGAGGCCTAGCCAGCCAAAAGCTGGGGTGGCCTCCAGCAGCAGGATTGATGCTGATGGGCTGTTCATAAACACAAATGACGCGCGCTGATTGGCTGAGGACACAGATGCAGAGCGTTGATTGGCTGAGTGCGCTGTCTTTCACCAGGTGTCCCGAACGCCTTTAAATGTTTTGGTATATATTCATTTGTAGAAGATGCAAGGAATTTCAGGTTTGAAATCCAAAATACGAATGCATTCCGGTTTTAAATCACTATTTACCCAGCATACTGTACTGAAGGAAAACGCTGAAATAGGTTAACTTAGTCAGTTTCCTTACATTTCCACTTACTATAAAGTACTGTGCTATTAGCTTACCTTTCTTCTTGTTGTTTGCAGTAACGTTATTATTCTTCGAAATATTTTGAAGTACAATGCAAATTGTCTAAAAATGTCAATATTTCCAGAACCATAATTGCTAAATCATTTTAGCACACAATCTTAATGATGCAGTCACAACTCGCCTCATGAATCACGGTCTAATTAAGTTTATTACATTACTAATTGGTCATAATTTATATATTTTGTCAGTGTAGTTTATATAAATCAGTGCTGGTCCTATTTAAAGGGTTTGGGTGAGTGTGTTTTCATGTCTCACATTCTGCTGAGCTGTGCACATGCGCATGTGCTGACCACACACATCACTGTCCTCTTATATAGAGCAGAGCTCTACCAACATCAGCTTTCACAGCTGTAAGTCAACACGTGTGATCCAGAGCAAACAACGTCCAGTACATGTGTTACATTTGCAAAAGATTTGCCTACTTAAATAATTATCATAAAATAACACACTAGAAAACATGGCAGTTATATTAACAAAAATAAACTACACATTCGTGTCTTTGCATAAAACATTTTGTGATTTGTAAGAGTGCAAACAATTTATTACAGAATATACTTTATTGATCTCATGAGGGAAATTGTGGTGCATTAGCGGCCAGACAGAGTAAAACTAGAGTGCATTGCAGATTCTCATACATATTTTATGTATGGTCAATACAGTGGTCAGAAACACATTATATGTATATTATGAACATAGCATATTATTAAATAGTAAACATTTCAGCTTTGTCTATAAAACTGATATGATTTTATAATGTGATTTTACTGTAAAATAAGTATTTAAATATGTTTTTATTTTTCAAAATGTAATTATAGGGCAGACTGATGGCATAACAGTTACAAAATGCACAGTAAAAAAACAAGTACATATTAAAAACGCATTCTGTTTAAGAAAACTTGTTATATATATATATATATATATATCAAACATTTAATCATGATTAACTGGCTCCAAAATAAAAGTTTTTGTTGACATAATGTATGCTGTGTGTAGTTATTATGCATATATAAATACATATATTTCAGAATAATATGCCATGTTTATATATTTATTTATTTATAATATAAATTATGTAAACATGTAAATACATGCAAATATTTTCAAATTATATACGGTGTGTGTATTTAAATATGAAAAAAAAAAAAAAAAAAAATATATATATATATATATATATATATATATGTATGTATATATACACACAGAACACAAAAACCTTTTATTTTGGATGCAGTTAATCACGATTAATCATTTGACAACTGCTGGAAAACGATAGAAGAATGATAGTTTCTTTCTGAGTGTCTTCCTGCTGTGTGTAAATCTTAAAGCACTGATGAAATGATGTTGTGGTTTGTTATCAGACTATTAAAAAGAAAGCGTAGCTCCAAACAATCTGAAACCCCCAGACAGTCACAACAGCAGCATCCCTGAAGCCTTCGTTGCTTTTCTTACTGCTGGGAACGAAGTAAGAGGGAATCTAATAGCTGAAACACACACAGATGTTTGATGGATGACTTGAGCTGGGGAGGTAAGAGGAGCCGATGAGGAACTCAACTGGTTTTAGCCCACAGATAAGGATAGATCACTTCCTGTGTGTGGGAGAGGATGTGCCATGGCAACAAAATGGAGCAAAGCTTTCATAGCTGGAACATTAGACAGTTCTCTGGTGGGCACTGGTGTAGGAAGCAGTTATTACTTTAGTGAAACACTCCCCCCCCCAACCCAGAAACACACACACATTGCCATCATTGTCTTGTTATTTGCCATGAGTGATATAGCTAACAATAACTCTGTGTTTTCTGCTTATTTATTTATTTGCTTGCGATAAACCGGCTGCTTTTTGTTGCTTTGCTTCATTCTGTATTGTTTGTTTTGTTTTGCATGGTTCTGTGTTTTGTTTTGTTTTGCTTTGCTCAGGGGTCTGTACCATGATGCTGGCTAAACAAACTCGCAGGATTAGTTTTGAGTCGACAAACCAGTCCAATCCGGCTTTGTTGATACCATGAAGTCGCTCATCAACTTTCTTTATCAACTCAGGCTTGATCCTGAGTTAATGGAGTGTGCAATGATCAGCCAATCACATGCTTTGAAATAGCGATTGAATTTTCCTAAGAGGGTTATTAAGATTAAAGATTAAAACACTGAACAATATGAAGAATGTAAACGTAATTACACAGCAAGATGTTCATGGAAGAGGAAAAGTTACTGTATAAGTGCAAGTAAAAGTTGTGTAAGGACAAGTAAAAGTTGTAAAGTTAGTTTTTTAGAGTTTATGATATTTATAGATAGAAAAACACTTACAAATCTAAACTCAAATTTAGTCATGTTTAGAGCTAATGATTCTAAAACCTATTTAGGCTATATGGCATATTATTTGTATGTTTCTATTGATTTAAAATAAAAGCTTAAACTATTACTATTAAACTAGAATAATGAATAATGGATTAAGGGTATAATAATTATATAAATAGTATATTTTGAAAAATGATCTCTAAAATTAAGATGTTACTATGTAGTGTGCTTTAATCTGGAGGAAGAGGAACTGGAGGAGTGTTTTTATTGTGTCAGAGATGTGTCACTTAGCTTGAAGCTTTTCAGTTTGAGCTCTCTAAACTAGAACATAACCTGCCTGAAGTTTAATTGCGGAGTGTAGGTTGCTATGGCAATGCACACTGCCAAAAGTCAAACTTCTTTTAAGGTACCTTAAACCCAGAGTTGGCACAAACTAAACTAAAACGTACCTGGCTAGCCAGCTAAACCGGCTTCATGTTACAGGCACCTCTGCTTTTTAAAATATTTTTTTGCCATCGTTCTGTTCTGATCTGTTGTGTTTTTATTTTGTACGGTTTGGTTTTATTGCATTGTGTTTTGTTTTGTATGGGAATCTTCTCTTCTCTTTAGTTTTGCTCTTTATTTTTATTTATTTTTTGCCTTGCTTTGCTCTTCATTGTTTTGTTTTGTTTTGAATCTGGACAAAGCCAGATCAATTCAACCAAACAGCTGCCGTTACTGGTTCACAGCAAAATCAGTAATAGCACTAATTGTCAAAATTGAATCTTGGAATATTAGAATGTAACATATCATTTTAATACACACATTCCCACAAAAGTCTATTGGCATGACCTTTAGGAAGTACAATAAGGCAACTAAAAGGTATATTAATAACTAAATAATAACAGACTTTTATTACAAATACTCAATATATATGTCAAAGCAACTACTCTAACTGTAAAAAAAAGAAAGAAAAAGAGACCCACTTGCATAAAGAGACAGCGCTAAAGGTCTTCACATTCCTGAGCTGTTGCCCTGGCACTGAGGGGCGGCCGGTACTGGTACTGATGCCCACTGGCAGAGAGAACCGGTCTGGAGCAAAACGAGGCGGTCAGCCCACACACAAATATGCACACGTATTCAGATGTTAAATCAAATATGAAGTGGTTGTGTTGAATGTACTAGGTGAAGTTCACTTTTCTGTAGTTGTTCCTCTTTGTGTCATGACAGCACAGAACATGTGAACATATGGCCAGAGTAATCCCAGCATTAAGAGCAGCTTTCCAGAGTTCTCCCTTTCTCTCGCTCACCTGGCTGGTATTTTTGACTTTCATACAATCAAAAAAAAAAAGTAGTTCACGCAAAAATGAACATTCTGTCATCATTTACTCTTCCTAATGTCGTTCCAAACCCATGTGACTTTCCTTTTTCCATGGAAGGCAAAAGATGTTTTGAGGACTGTTCACACTTTTACACGCAGTGTAAACAGTGAAAGTTTTACAAAACAGTTTCGTGTGAGGAAACAGACTGGCTGAATATACAATTAATGGTATCCAAATAAAAGTATTTACTTTACATAATATATTAGTATATACTGTGTGTATTTATTATGTATATATAAATACAAACACGTACATGTACATGTTTAAAAAAAGTTTATATATTAAACATTTTATATGTAATATCAAATATAAATATATATATAAATACATTTACATGTGAATACTTTCAAAATATATACTGTATGTGTGTGTTTAAATATATATATATATATATATATATATATAATAAACACAGTAAAAACATGTAAAGAAAGATTTATTTTGGAAGCTATTAATCGCAATTAATCATTTGACAAAACTAGTATATGTATGTATGCATTATACTTTTCAAAGTAAACCCACACTTTTTAATTTATTGATTTATTTATTTTAACATGACTTTTTAATTCATATATATAATAATATATCAACATGACTTTCAGATATTTATAGTATGATAAATAATATAAACTTCTTAAACTAGTTTACAAGAAGCTGAATAAGATTATTAAAGTCAACTAAAACCATAAAAATAAAACTTAATATTTGTATTATTTAGTTATTTATTTTATTTTATTATTTTTATTATGATTATTATTTTAGTTAAAAACGTTTATTTAATCTAATAACCATCTTAAAGTGTGGGTAAAAAAATAGGCATATAAAACAAAATCACAAAAACTTTCAAATTAAACTTGAGATGGAAAATATAAAAATAAAAGCTAATTCAAATATGAATAAACTAATTAACTATCACCAGTCATTCTAAAATAAGACTGGTATGGGTGTTTGTTTGTTTTTTTGTCACTGTTTATTGTGTCATTGATTGGGTGGTTAGGAACAATGTTAGGCTAAGTAAATAATAACTGAATTTCCAATTTTTGATGAGTTATTCCTTTAACTCAAAGTTTGCTCATCACACAAGCATGTGATGGGAGATCGTATTCCCATCCAGACTCAGCCGTTATCATTTCCTGTCACCTCCACCCGGCCTGCATCATCTTATTACAGTGATTACCTCCTCTCGCTGCTGTCCCATTACTATCATCCACATGCACACACAATGAAACTGATCATTACTCTACTATGGTGAATGGTGACTGCAGGAGGCAGGGGTGGTGTGTAAGTGAGAGGGGTCATTAGGCGTCCTAAATGAAGGAGTGAGATGGATAAAATAAGAAAAGGCAGGAAGGGTGGGAGTAGCGTTTAGCTTTCTCACGTGGGTCATGACAGCAAGCCTGATACTACAGTCCTGATATCATCACTGTGTGTGTGTGTTTGTATTTGGTGCAGGGTGGGGAAATAAGCTTTCATTGGGTCTTATGTAATAGACCACATTTTTAAAGCTTTTAAGCTGTTGTTTTTAATTTATTTGTTATTTTTTCTCTCCTATCCCAGCTTAATGTTTAGGGACAATAAGTAAACCATTTTTGGTTGACTTCCTGAAGAGTGTTGAAAACCTCTCTTGTTTGAGCTGGTTGTTAAGGATGTGTGCTGATGCTTTTATAATCAATCAGATTACTTGCGCCAGGTGGATGATAAAATGGTTGGAAAGTCCATGCAAATGTTTATAAAATAATTGTGAAACATGTTCGTAGTGCAAGTTCATATTTGTACTTTCTTTTATGTACAGGTGAAAATAAATCTGCATTGTTTATCCTTTTGATCTTTCATTCAAAAACTTCACAAAATTATAACCTACCACTGAAGTAAGACTATTGAAAATGGGGAGAAAAACTCAAATACATGTTGGCCACAATTATTGGCACCCAATTATTGCTACCTCCTTTTCCCAAGATAACAGCTCTGAGTTTATTTCCCTGTAATGCCTGAAGAGTTTGGAGAACACCTGATAAGAGATCAGAATCTCTCCAGATCCATCAGAATACCAGCTCCATGATGGCGCTTCTCCTCTTTAGTTCACCTCACTCATTATCTGCAGGGTTCAGGTCAGAGGACTGGGACAGCCATGGCAAAAGCTTTATGTTGTGCTCACGGACTAATTCTTGTGTTTATTTTGATGTTTGTGTTTGAATTATTGTCCCAACCGTGGCCCATTATAAGATTTCTAACAGTCAGTGAATTATTGATTTTTATCTGCTAGTATTTGATAGAATCCATGATGCCATGTGTCTAAACAAGATGTCCAGGATCTCCAGCAGAAATATAGACCCATAACATCAAAAATACAGCAGTGTATTTCATTATACGCATGGAATACATTTTATCCCTGGGTTTGCTGCTGAAAAGCTCAAGCTTTTTAAGTTTCATCTGATCATAGAAGCCAGTCCCATTTGTAGTTCCAGTCCTGTCTGACAACTGAACATGCTGAAGATTGTTTTTGGATGAGCGACGAGAACTTTTCTTAAACCCTCCTGAACAACATGTGCTGATGTAGGGGCTGTTTTTTTGACCCTGAGACTCAACTATTTTCTGCAATTCTCCAGCTGTGGTCCTTGAAGAGTCTTTAGTCACTCAAACTCTACTCCTCACCGTGTATTAGGATGATAGAGATGCACGTCCTCTCCCAGGCAGTTTCCTAACATTTTTTGTTGATTGGAAATTCTTAATTTCCCTGATGGTGGAAATAGTAATGTTCACTGCTCTAGCTCTTGTCTTAAAGCCACTTCACAAATTGGTGAAGCTCAATGATCTTTTGCTGCACATCATAAATATATTATTTGTTTTCATGTCCATAATCACCCTGGAGTGCTCAAATGAATGGGAATATACTTCAGAGATATTTTACTCTTATATTTTAAAATTCTGTTAATTTTTTTGAATGAAAGATCAAAAGGATAAACAATCCATAACAATTGAGTGTTTTGACAAACCTAAACATTGTATGATGATTTCTATTACTGCCATGATTAAATGATGCATATCAGGGTTTTAACATGTTAAGAGAAAAGCTCTTGCTAGCACGTGATGATAATATCAATCATACATTTTAAAGTATTTATTAAGTTTTAAGTACCCAAATATTTTAAGTTTGTATGATACAGGGATTTGAATCGCAGAAAACTGAAACTTGGCTTGTGTTTTTATGGATTATCTGCTTCATCGTTCTGCTTACAATTCCTGGATCATGTCTGATTTGGATGCAGGAATGTTATCTTTGCTCTCTTTGGGAGTTAGATAACACTGCTTCACCACATTTGGCTGACTGACTGGAATGCTGTGGTTTTCTGCGGGATTTTCTGTTGCTTTTTTTAGTATCAATTCTAGGATCTGTTTCTACAGCAATTGCTTGTCGTTTTTAAGTGAGCATTCACAGTGGTGTTTGCGTGTATTTGTTGCATGTGTGCAGGTCATGAGTGCCTTGAGGAGAATAGCTGTTGAGAAGAACCTCACCTGGACCACACACCCCTACCAACTCCCAGCATCCCAGTATGAGTGAGTACACAATATATCATAAGCATAACACTCTTGAAACAGAGCAACAGGTTGTGGTATATAGTGAAGTACTCAGCAGTACGTGTTATCAATTAAAAACAGAATTAGCATTTATTAGTGTGTACATTTTATTAGTGCATATTTTCTAAGCTATAGATTCTGTTCTATTTACGTTGTTCTGCTATTTATCTTAATGCAAATAGTGTCAATTATCTGCACCCCAGTATTAGTACACTAAAACAATATGCAGTAATGACATGTTAAGTGTAAGTTATAATTTTTTTTTTTAAATGGATGCCACATTTCTGAGACCATAAAGGCCTTCCTACACTTATCCTAATACTTTAGTTTCAACTTATTGATTATTTCCTTCATTTTTATTGAAAATGCGTGCATTTCTGATTGGATGTGAGATTTGAAAACAGAGCAGAAAAACATTTGCAAATAAATAATGGTAAATATTAGGGATGCACCGATCCGACTTTTTCAGTCCCTATACCATACGGATGCCTGGGCTTTGTATATCTGTCGATACCCGATACTGATCCGATGCCATTGTTGAATTAATATTATAAACTGCATACCTTCCACCTTATACCTTCCTTCCACCATGTAGAAGAAACTAAAGGCAATAAACTTTC
>JAUCMS010000079.1:11585711-11601501 GCA_032357445.1 Enteromius radiatus | reverse complement strand
TTGACTCGGGACTTGAGGGCAATGAATTGAGACTTACTTGTGACTTGCCAAACAATGACTTTGTCCCACCTCTGCTATATCCCTAATCCAACCCAATACCTAAACTGAACAACTACCTTATTAACTATTAATGAGCAGCATATTAGGAGTACATTGAGCCGATTGGTAATGATTTGTAAATAGCAAGGATTGGACTTTATTAAATAAAGTTGTTTTTGTTTTGTTTGGGGTTTGTTAGTTTTGTTTGTTTGGGGGGTTTATTGTAGTTGTTTTTGTTTGGTTTATTGTTTTAATATTGTATTGTGTTGTTTTCTTTTTGTGTTTGGTTTAGGGTTTTGTTTTGTTATTGAAAGAGAAAGAGGACTGGAGCTGTTTGTTTTTTTGTTGTTTGTTTGGGGGTTTTATTGAAGTTTTTGTTTGGTTTAGGTTCTGTTTGTCTGTTAATGTTTCAGTATTGTATTGTTTTC
This sequence comes from Enteromius radiatus, assembly GCA_032357445.1. NCBI lineage: Eukaryota > Metazoa > Chordata > Actinopteri > Cypriniformes > Cyprinidae > Enteromius > Enteromius radiatus. Next base: position 11,601,034 of record JAUCMS010000079.1, on the reverse strand, counting down.
TTTTCGTGTTTAGTTTAGGGCTTTGTTTTGTGAATTGTTCTTTCAAGCTCCATAATGATCAAACAAAATAGCATAAAAACAATGCATAATATGTCTTTTCAGAAGCCAAACTATATATTTTGCAGACTGAAATGTAAGTATTTATTCACAAAAAAATCATATGATTTAACAAAAACAATGACTGGTTTACTGAATATAACTGATTTTTCCCCATGAGGGGTGTGTTAAAAGTGATGAATTTAGAGCACAACTTCCTTCCCAACAGCAACAGTTGGACTGTCAGCACAATAAAACCCTCTGAGAAAAGCATCGCATTTACATCCATCAAAGCTGTGCATCTGCAACAAACTTTATTATGTACCGATGCTCATGTTGTTTAGACTCTAGTTCTGGGTGTTGTCACATTTTCGTGGAACATTTTCAGAAGGAAGTAACCAAAGGGAAGTGTGAATGCCTCTAAACCAGGTAGTGATGTCATTTAATCATTGTTTAAATGTCAAATGTTAGACAAATATCAAATGTTAACTTGTTATTGCATGTAACATCGTTATTGTGAGGTCATTTTCTCAGAAGGGATCATTCAATTTAGAAGAAACAGTGGAGGAGGGGTACGTCCTTGGTGCGTGTCACCAGCCGAAATATTTCCCACAGCCATGTCACTGTGACATGCCATCAGATTATCATATCCCACTGTAGATTTATGCCTGTGACACACACCAGAGGGTGGGACAGAGATAAATGAGTGTGCGTGTGTGCCCTTGATATGGCTTCTCTCTATGCCGGCTCATATTTTGTCTCCGATTCTCGACTCGTTCTTTTTGTTTTTTATGGTTCCCACTCTTGTTCTCGCTTCTGCTGATTGATTCTTCCTGTTCTTTTTCTCATTCTCCAGGCTTCCCAGATCTATTAAGACCTTCACATTTGCTTTACATTTAAATTATAGAGTTTCTTGCCAACATAATAAAGTGCACATATTGCATATGGCATATATAGACCATTATTTATTGACCTGACAGGTTAATGACTTTTGGGGTGAATGATTTTGTCAGTGGGTAAAGTGCTTCACTTTTTCACGTGCTTATGTGACACATCTAATAAATGTGACACAAAAATTGTCATTAGTCAAACTAGATGCGCATAGTGTATGTAAAGTGTTGAGAATTATATCTATATTATGTATTTTTATTAGTACTGCCAAACGAATAATAATAAAAAAAGTTTACATAATATATTTATGTGCTGTTTATATTTATTTTGTTTATATAAATACATATAATAAATGTATATATTTAAGAAAAATAAGTTATGTTTATATATAAATTCTCAGAATAGAAATATATACATGTAAATGCATGTAAATATTTTCAAAATATATACTGTGTGTGTGTGTGTGTGCGCACAGTACACACATGTTATGTAAACAAGAAGTTTTCAGTTAATTGTTTGGCAGCACAGTTTTTATGTATTTATTATTATTATTACTACTACTACTATTGCCACTACTATTCATTTATTACCATATTTTATAATAATTTTATTTTCATAAATTTATGCCACAGTGTAGTATACGATTTTAATATTGTCTATTTATTATTTATCTATCAAAATCATTGTCTGCTTATTACGATCATGAATTTTATCATTGGCACATGGTTCATGTCAACCTAATTATCGGACTGTACATATTTGATCTCACCAGCTTCGTTCATGGAAAGGCATGGTACTTCAGGTCAGTCTTGTTTTGCAAACGAAAATAGTTTTTTAAGAAGCTACAGGATGGAACTGAGAGTGTCAGATATCAGTCCTCACTTAAAGTTAAGTTATCAAGTCACACAAGCTCCTCTACAGAATCCTTCTTTTATTTTCTGCTCCCTAAAGACTGAAAATATATACAAATCTAGTTTTAAATGAAGTCTCTATGTCAAGCGGCTCGGAATTAACTGCTCAAGTTTAACCTTGGAAAAAGTTTGTTGAGGAAAAATGAAATGAAGTCGTGTGTATGTGTGGTCAGAACACGACTTGTGTGTCTTGCTACTTTCGTAAACACACTGTTCTTACTCAAGGGTGATCTGCTTCTTGCCTAAGCATCTCTTTCTCTTTATTTCTGCTGTTTGAATAGTTTATTTGTGTTATACTGGACCTGTCCACCCCTCATTACCTGCCTTAAATATGTATGAACAACAAATTCACAGATCAGTAGAGCAATACGCTTTGAGAACTCAAGCCTACAGCAACTTCACACACACACACACACACACTGAAACTGTGTCTCAGCCGATTTGTACTCACAGCTTTGTGTTATTTGTGCTTTCAGGGTAAAGAAAGTGCGGAGGTGGAGCCGTGGGAGGAGGCCAATTTTGATCTGTACAAAGCAGTGGACCGCTTCGGATTCCTGCAGTAAGAAGCATGCATTATTCTGTTCTGTGAGATCTTACATGAGTGAGGAGATGCAGGTACTGAAGAAACCCAGCAGAGAGCTCAAAGAGTCTGAGCGTTCACTGTACACCCTTATCTTGGTGTCTTGTCTGCTCCTTTGGCCTCTCCTGTCTTCTCAGTTCTACTCTCTACTCCTGGCAGGGGAGGTTTGTGGCTTACCCAGGCCCCTTAAACAGCAGTGCACTATGCGATATTTATAGGGTGCCACATGTGTCTGGGAGATCATGACTCTATAATTGTAGGGGCAGAGAGACAGGAGGAAAGAAAAACATCTGCAAAAAATATGGTAGCAGAGAGAAAGAGACTGAAGACGATTGAAAGATAAGTTGCAAGGAAGTATATGCAGATATGAGATGCCAGTGTTTTGAACAGATTATTATTATTTTTTGTTGTTTGGTCTGTATTTGATTTATTTTGCTTTGTTTTGTTTGATTGTTTTTTTCTTCCTATTTTATTAAGAATTTTTTTTGTTTATTTTTGTTTAATGCTTTTTTTTATGTGTAGCTTAAGTTTTTGTTTGTTTTAAATAAGTTGCTTTATGTTTTAGTTTGTTACATTTTTATGTTTGTTTGCAAACATTGCATTTTTATTTAGTTTTTGTATGCACATATTTGTGCTCTGTTTTACTTTGCTTTTTTGTTCTTGTTTTTTATTATTATTTTCATTTGTCCTTTATCTTAATTTGTTCGTTTTGTTTAGGTTTGTTGCTTTTTTGCTTTGATTTAAGGTTTTTGCCATATAAATACCACATGAACAAATCAGTAATTACACTGATTAAATCGTCACTAATCTTGAGTTTTAACTAACATATAGCTGCCTATATAGACAAATATTAAGCTCACTAGGGTTTGAAACAGATGCATCACAACTTCCCTGGGTTACCTCATGGATATCCCAGATCAGATCCAAAATGACTGCCATGGAAACAGCTATTTCCTGTTTGTGTAGCCGACTAAGATCTCACACTTTGAACGGATTCAGGGGTGGGGGTCAAGGGGCCATCATTACCAATAGTGATGTTTATTTATCCAGCAAGTGGACTTCCTGTGGAACAAAGTAATTCCTTTTTCAGTAATACATGCGAGAAACCAAGATTTGACGTCAGAAATATAAACCAGTGCATGATTTACTGATGTGATTTCTCTCCCTTAACGGCCATCATCTTATGTGAACTAAACTGGCTATTTGAGACCATAAATCTTTTTGAGTCCAGTAGTCTGACTAAACACTTCTGTTTTAACAAAAGAAAATGGAGTTTAGTCCAAGTGTATATTTCCCTGTTATAATCTGATGTGATTTGTCCTTCACAGTGAGAATGAGCTTCCACTGTATGACATAGTGGAGGAAAAGGTGAGTCAAGCGCTGTATTTGTGTGTGACACCAAAACTGAGAAAAGTTTAAAGCCAACTTGATACTTTCATAGTGCATTTGTGAAAACTTCAGTGTTTCAACTGCAAAACTAGAGCAAATACATGAGTCAGATGAGAAAAAAACAATATAAGATAATAGAACAAACTAATCGTCTATTATGATTTTTGCCCTAAGTAGATTTGACTGATTTCTATGGAAGCCTGTTTCTACCACTGAGTAAAAAAAAAAAAAAAAACAGTAATTGCGAATTTTAATCTCACAATCTCAAACGAGTTCACATATCCATGACTTGCATTGTCTTCTGATTAGTTAGAAATCTCATCTCAGATTTCCGGTCTCTGTCACATTCACATATTTTCCAAGCTAACAACTCAACGTAAAAATTTGTGAAAGTCTATGAAAAAGAAAAAAAAGCTCATGGCGCCATTGTTTCATCACAGTGTTGCAATGACTGTCTTTTTCAGGACCTGTCATAGTTTAATGAGTGGGAGGATGACATAAAGTGATGCGGGGTTAGCTGAAATTGAACATTGCACATCTGCATATACAGCTCCCGATCTGGATGAGGTTCATTTTGTCCACAGAATGATAAGAGCACAAGTTTTAACATATTGTATTATTTTACACTCAGTATATTAACTTAAATGAACACTCCATTATTTTTGAAAACAGACTCATTTTTCTAACAGTTTTTTAATCTATCCAGCTCTTCTCAGGGTCTGGCAGAGCACTTTGAGCTGCAGCTTAGCATAGATCATTGAATCTAATTAGACTATTAATATGATCTATTATGGGATGAGAGTATAGTTCCTAGCCATATTGGCCTAGAAAATCACAACTTTTCATTTTTCGTCGGTCTTAATACACAATGAAACTTACAGAAGAGTTAAGTTTTAAATAGGAACAATATTAAACCGGATGGTAATTATTTTGAGCGAGATGCTACTGGTCTAATTGGATTCAATGATCTATGCTAAGCTACCGCTAAAAGTGCTACCGACAGACCCAGAGATCAGCTGAATGGATTCAAAAATGGTAACGCTCAACTAAACAAAATTTGAGTTGGAAAATTAGCCTATTTTCAAAAGCAGCCGAGTGTTTGTGTATTTTCTGGTACACAAAACAAGTACTTTAAAGCGATTTCTTTAGCTTAGTGTTCTTACTGTGGCAGCCAACAACAGCAGTGCTTGACCATTTTTATATTTAGTTATATTAAAAAGTTTAATAAGAAAATAGCATTGATTCGCCTGTCAATCAAACTCCCTGTGAACGGTCAGTAGTGGATATCAACTCAATTTGGAGAAAATACCAGTTTTTTTTCCCCCTAAGAACTGGGCTGGACTGAATTCGCAACTGTGAGTTTGTATCACGCGATTCTAAGAAAAAATGTCAGAATTGTGAGATAAAAAGTTGCAATTAATTTTTTTTTATTCAGTGGTGGAAATCGTCTTCCATAGATTTTAACAGGGTTATGTTTGCAATTTATCATAGTTAAAAATAAATTCCCACTGTAGCAACTCAGAAATCATTTTAGTTACTGTGTAGAATTGCACAATATCTAATATAGAAAATAAATGCATGCCATTGGATTAGTCGCATTAAATGTCAGTGCCACCTGTCAATGGACTTTATACATGTACTAAAAATCTCTTTGTCACTAGTTGGTTAAATGTAAATGTAAAAATGACTCAGAAAAGTGTCTTAAAGTTTTTTAGTTGTTGTTCACACATTTATCTTCATGACAGAAAGCACTTTAAGTGTCATGTTGAGCTCTAAATTGGAGAAACAGAGTTGCGTTGCTGCCTCAGAGGTCATTATGTTCATGTGGAAGAAAAAGCAAGGGCAGATATTCACAATGACTTTCTACATTTTAATGTGACTGTTCTAATATTGCAGTTTAGATCTCACTGAAATCCGTTTTCATTAAAGTCCACCTAGTATTGCTTTGGATGAAACATTCATGTGAGTTTTGTCTCTTGTGTTTAATTTATTGTACCGTGTGTTTGCACTTTTTCTGCTTAGCAAAAACATCTGGAAGTGGAGAGAACGACAAAATGGCTGAAAATGTTGAAAACCTGGGAGAAATACAAGAATAGTGACAAGGTGCGTGTCCTTCATAAACAGACTGTAACTCTCTGAAGGACTTCGAGAAAGTCTTTCATCTTGTGTGTGTAAATGGCTTGAAGTTCCCTTTGGCGGTCTCTGTCCTGTGTGTTGGCCATCATTGGACTGCTCCCCTAAGAAAACCTCTGTCCTGCTTCAGCTGAACAAAATCCTTTTCGTCTGTGCGTTTGGACATCTTCAGGCAGCTTTTAGTCTGTTAAATTGCATTTCTGTCCATTTACAGTGTCTAGTGTGAAATGAGAAATCTTCGTGTCGCCTGAGGTGGAGCGTGACAGTTGTGCAGTTTATTACTCTGAGTAGAACTAATTATTACTTCATATTATTAGTCCAATTAGTTTGATTAGACTGTCACACTGCGTCTGAACTAAATGAGCATAAGCAGCACGCTACAGTGCATCAATAGCACAACAAAACTGTCTGTTTTTTTTTCTGCATACACACTCCAGCCATTTTATTTTTACTAATTCATCAGAAATTCAGATTACCAATATCTGTGCGGATTGATTGCTATAAATATATTTAGGTAACCTCTTACTGTTTCAGTTCAAAATTTTGAGATATTTTATAAATGTTGGTTTAAACCACTGTCATGCAATGAAATGTTTCAATTTTTTTCTCTCATAAGTCATGGCAGTTGCTGTCGACAAATGATCATGTGACTTTTGCATACCCCCAGATGACTTGTAAATGCGAAAAAAACTATTTAAATTGTGAAATATTGTCTGAAAAACTACCTAAAGCAAGCATAACAGCATTTTTAGTTTTGCGATATGGCTTTTTCGCGGAATTGGCGTGTTTTAATTATGCGTATTTTCAGTATAGAATTTATATTTGTGCAATTTGAGGGGTAATATGAACACAGCGACTCATTTTACTGTTGCTAAAGTTTAGCTCAAGCTCAAACCCGATTGGTCAATTGTTCGCGAACACTCAGAGGTCTGCTTCAGCACTTGCAGCGTAGACAACTAACATTAAATGCTTACGGTGTTATTTTTTTTAAACCATTATTGATTACATTACGTTCGTAAACATGATTTCGGCAAAAATGGAAATGTATACCATCATAAGCCATAGTGATGTCTGGATTTGTATGTAGATGAAAGTGATTAGAAGCGATTTTAGAATTTTGGTCTGTGTTGTTTTGTTTTGCTTTGCTTTACTTTGCTTCGTTTGATTTTTTTTTTTTTTTTTTTTTTTTTCTCGCATTCAGGATAGATTGGGGTGACAGACCACTTTAACCAATTTCTCATTCCAGACACGTTCCCACCTGGTTCATGTCCTGTTTGCGCATCAGCTGTCTAGCTCACACTATCATTGATGTTTCACCTATTTTACTGTTTTTCAATATTTTGGCCTAAGTCCAAAAAAGTTAATCCCGATAAATATGCAAAATGTTTATTTGTTTTTATTTAGTTGTGTTGTTTAACCATCTATATGCTTTTATAATCGATACAGCAGGGATTTTCAACTTTTTTTTGGCAGCTAAACCCATTTAACCTAAAATGTTTACTTGATTTACTCCATGAGATTTTCCGTTAATATTACTGTAACGGGCTACTCCACCCCAAAATGAAAATTTTGTCATTAATCGCTTACCCCCATATTGTTCCAAACCTGTAAAAGCTTCATTCATCTTCAGAACACAATTTAAGATATTATAACCAGGAGGCTTGTGACTGTCCAATTGACACAAAAGGAAGATACGTGTTGTACGTATAGTTACGCTTTGATTTGCACAAACAGCGTAGCTTTCTATTGCGTCTAATACAGAACTGAGTATGTCATGTGCATCCACCGGATGATACAGTGTCGAATCTTTGAATAACGTTGTTATTTTTGTTTTCTGTCCGTACAAAAAATATTCTCGGAGGTTATTTCTGCACCTTGACAGTGGTAATTGTTTGGCAGTCAATGTGACAGTCACAAGCCTCTCGCTGTTTTCATCAAACATATCTTAAATTGTGTCGAAGATGAACAAAGCTTTTATGGGTTTGGAACGACATTGGGGTAAATGATTAATGACAAAATTCTCATTTTGGATTGGAGTAACCCTTTAATGACAAATTTGCATGTTCCAAGTTTCCTCCCTTTTTATATTTATTGATTTATTTCAATTTTATGTTTAAATTTATAGTTTATATAATCCACTTTTTGGATCTGCATGTTTGTTTGGGTTCTGATATCACCGTACTGCACATGCACATGCTCACTCTAAGGACATCTTGTTCAAAGAGTTTTTTTTTTCTTGTAGAACAGATGGAGTCATTGACTTCTTACACGTCCGCAATTACAAAACCAATCCCCCATCAACAAACACACTTAAACATGCAAGCAAACACACACAGACACCTGCCGATTTGTAATGTCTCGTTTTATTCAAATAAACAAACAGTCTTAATCGCCTCATTTTGCTGAGAATAGAGGCGGAAACACACACACACACACACACACGGCTGTGGGATATGTGCCCACTGCTGTCTGTCAATAATCAGCTCTTCAAGAGCCTCCCGAAGAATATTAATATCGTCGTTACCATTATAGTAAGTGAACTACTCTGCAGCCATCAATTCACACACACACACACACGGATTGGCCCTGAGGGCGGAAGAGACGTTCAGGAAATCACTTAGTGGCAGTAATGTGGACAGATGAGTGCAGGAAACGGAAGAGTGTTCATTCCTCTCTTTCACCTCTCAACCCCTCCACAGTGGTACATCTCTCTTTCTCTCTCTCTCTCTCTCTCTCTCTCTCTCTCTCTGTTCCAACGGGCGAGTTTAATTGTAGCTGAGAGACGATTCGCGCCGGCCATTAGATTTTGTGGTTTCAGCATTTTGCTTTTGAGCTTTTAATCTGCCCTCTGATGGGAGTTTAATCTTTACTGACTGCACAATTACCTGTGAGAGACACGGACACACAGATGTATTTCATTACTCTGCTATTGAATGTGTTTAGACAGCGTGATTAACCATATTGAGCATGTCCTAATAGCCAGGCCAGCGGAATCTGTGGCCACATCATTCAAATTAGATTATATACTGTGTATATATACCCTGTCCCCCTCTTTTTTTTTTTTTTTTTTTTATAATTTGCCTGTTTTTGTCATGCTTTCTTCTCGCACTCTTAGTTCAGTTTAAAACATTTAATCCAAAATCAACTCAGGAAGTGTGGAAGTGTTCTAACCAAGAGAAAGAAATAATATATATATTTTTATTGCGATTTAAGGTTTAATTTCTTGAACTATAACAGTGTTTTTTGTGTGTTTGTGTAGCTGGTGAGGAGGGTCTATAAGGGAATTCCTCTGCAGCTCAGAGGTCAGGTTTGGTGTTTGCTGCTCGACGTCCCCAAAATTAAGGAGGAGAAAAAGGACTTCTACGAGGTAAACGAAGTTTCTCCATTTCAGCATAGTCATGGCTTTTTTCAGAGCTGGTGTATTCCACACAAACGTCTGTGAGAGAGAGGCAATCACAAACTCTTTGCTTAAATATGACTTTTCCAAAATAGCCAACCCCTGAGGTTTGCAATGTAACACTTACGTGGTTTGACACACACACACACACCGCAGAGGGAAATATCCCTTCAAACGGACAATAGCAGCTTTACTAAAGCCCTGCAGCATCCAACTGGACAGAAAACATCATTTGCAGCCTGCGTTCCCTTTTAACTGAAGGTGTTTGTGTGGCAGAAATCATGCTGTGGTCTGTGAGCGTGTCGTTAGATGCATTTGTGGCCTGCAGAGTGTTGACTTTGTAGTTAGGAATATTTATTGTGAACTCCATGAACTGTTTCTTTCTTTTTCCCAGAAACTGAAGATAAGAGCCAGGGGGTTGTCTCCAGACGTCCGTCAGATTGATCTGGATGTGAATCGTACATACAGAGATCACATCATGTTCATGCACCGCTACGATGTCAAGTGAGCATCCAAACACACACACACAGTAGATGCTTTAAATGCTGCTGGCCACAATGGGCAATGCCACCTCCTGCAAGCTGACCACTAAGCTCTTTGACCCTTTGGCATGTAATGCTTATGATGATCACTGAGTCTTAATTTTAACATGCATGACTAAATGTACAGCAATATAATGCATTTATGCCACTTCTTCACAACTTTCTTTTTATTTGTATTTTTTTATTATAGGCAAGGTTTTGTTTATGCATTTGGTTGTCGTTGTGTGTGTGTGTGTGTGTGTGTGTGTTTCCAAATAGTATCTATTATATTAAAGATATAAAGTACTACAATTAGAAGTTTATTTGTTTGTTTGCTTGTTTATCTGTTTTGTTTGTTTGTTTGTTTAATTCTTAGTTCAATAATCCAATGTTTTGATTTGTTTTATTCTGAGCAAGATGTTTCAGTATCTTTTTAGTGTTTTAGTGTTTTGTTTTTTGTTGTTTATATATATATATATATATATATATATATATATTTGTTTATTTATTTTTATGTAGGCCTTTAATCTGTCTATGTTATATATATATATATATATATATATATATATTTATTTATTTGTTTATTTTTATGGCCTTTAATCTGTGTCTATGTTATATATATATTTTTTATTTATTTATTTATTTTTTTTTTTCGGCCATAATACTGCTTCATTTAACCAGCTTGTGAAATGGAAAAGTTGAGAATGCAATGGCGCGCAAGAGACGCTTACTACCCACCATTTCTCTTCGCGTTATTGGTGTATTGAATTGTGACCGGGCTAAAGCGGCCATATTGACTGATGTGACATTTACCTGTGGAGAACTGAAAGGGTCAGATCATTCTCACAGTGTGGCCTTAGACATCCAATAAGAAAAAAAAAAGCAATGAGACAATGAGAGAGAAAAAAAAGAGAACATGCAAAAATGTGCTACACCTAATAACCCTGTGACATATAAGGCAGAAAAACAAAATTGATTATTTGACCATAATTGTTTTGTGTGTTTCAGACAGCAGGATCTGTTTCACGTGCTCACAGCATATTCTGTATATAACACGGTGAGTAAAATATGCCCATACGAATTGCCATTTTGATTCCAGTTGACGTCACAATACTGAATTAAAACGCTACCTCAGTAGCAGGCATTTTTATGAGTATGTGCTTGCGCTTGATTTATGTGTGGAAAGGGCCTGAACACTGGATTCTCTCTCTCTCTTTTGTGTGTGTGTGTAGGAGGTGGGCTATTGTCAGGGCATGAGCCAGATCACTGCTCTGTTACTCATGTATATGAATGAGGAAGATGCTTTCTGGGCACTGGTCAAACTGCTGTCTGGACAGAAACACGCAATGCATGGTACACACACACACACACACACATCCTAGAACAGTGATCTTCATCTGGTGTTGAGTAGTAGTCATAGTTGTTGTTGTTATTATAATATTAATAATAATAGATCATGTTTTATACATTGAGATGGTGATTTATTTAGTTAAATATATGAATTGAGCATAGGCTATGCAGTTGTTAGTATCTATTTTTATCTTAGTCATTAATGTATTTTTTATTTCACATTTGTATTTACTGTTAAGGCACCACTTGTCCAAAGCAAAATGAGCAACACCACTGAGCTACAACATTGATTTTGTGTTCTGTATATTGTAAACATGCACTTTGCAAACAAAATGTTGTGTTTGTCTAGGTTTCTTTGTCCCAGGGTTCCCTAAACTCATGCGCTTTCAGGAACATCATGACCGTATTCTGCAGAAGATGATGCCTAAGCTCAAACAACATCTAGTAAGACACACAAACACCTTCAAAACATTGTGTACTACATTCAAAAAGTGGGGCATCTTGAATGTTAAACCACTTGTCTTGTAATGCTTCATGGTACACATTACTTGCAATTTAAGACTTTTTAATAGTGTTGATATTAGTTTTGTCCCACATGTCCTAAATTCAAATTTCAGTGTCTGTAAAGCTTCATATCCAAGTCTCGTTTTTGGCCTATATTCCATCATTTGTGGCCTGTAATCATTATTTGTCAGTGTAATGGTGTCTTTTTTCTTTTTTTTCTTTTTTCAAATAAACTTAAGCAGCTGGACAACTCTGAGCACTGATGTAACTTATAATTCACAAAGAAATGCCATCTTGGGATTCATTAAAGGTCACAGTAATTAATAAAAGGCAATATTAATAAATAATGAGATGGGATTAATTAATGAATTATTTGTGTGTGAGAGAGACCGTCTTTGATGTGAATGGATTAGAAAGAGGATAAAAGAGAACGATAAGCTTTCACTCAATAAAATGTGTGTGATAGAGAGAGAGAGAGAGAGAGAGAGAGAGAGAGAGAACGTATGGCTTTGATCCAAATATCCAGTACAATCATAGTACTTTCACTGTCTTTGCTTTTTGTACACTGTGCACAATATGTGGATCTTTAGCATTCATAGAATACCTGGAATGACCTACATTTTAGCCATTATAGCCATAATATACTTTCACAGTGAGCTCTCAGTTCTAGAATAATTAATTTCCCCCCTTAATTATATATATATATATATATATATATATATACTACATTAGTCTAATGTGTGTGTATATATATATATATATATATACAGTAGTCAACATTTAAAGTGGATCAAAAAAAATTCACCTTTTTTTTTAAACAGAAAACCAAAATTTGCTTGTCATTTATGTATTTATTTTATTGCATACTGTTTTTCTTTTTTTATTATTCACTTTTTTATTTTATTTATTTATTTATTTATTTATTTCAAATAAGTATATAATGTGACGTATGCAGTACACTAATTTGTAGCCTATATTATATATGTGTGAATAAGGATTTATTTATTTTTTGTGTGTGTGTTTTGATGGAGATAATGTACAATACCTGTTCTTTTGCTGCCCTCTACAGGATAATCAAGAGGTGTACACCAGCCTGTATACTATGAAATGGTTTTTTCAGTGTTTCTTGGATCGGGTATGCACTCTTTAAACATTATGCCAATAAATCTGAGCAAATGATTATGTTACGTTCCATTATTATCTGTTGTCCAGTGTGAATCCTTACTAAACTGACAGCATTAATTTGTGTTTTATTGAATAGACTCCATTCACGCTTACATTGAGAATATGGGATATCTATATTCTGGAAGGAGAGCGAGTTCTGACTGCAATGTCCTACACCATCCTCAAACTCCACAAAAGTAATAACTCAGATATTATACAGATAATTCATACAGTAGATATGGATGATCAATGTGAAGAATAAACCCTAAAAGAATTGATCATGATAGATTGTGATGATTCTAAATATCTATTCTTCTTAGAATTCAGAGACTTTGAATATCTGATTTTAGTTATATTCTCATCGCTCTGTGTGTGTTTATGTGTTAGAAACCCTCTTGAAATTGTCCATGGAAGAGCTGGTGAAGTTTCTGCAGGTGACTCTATCAAAGGATTTCTTTTTTGAGGATGACTTTGCGATAGAGCAGCTTCAACACTCCATGTCTGAGCTCAGGCGATCTAAACTGGAGCTGCCACCTCCAGGTACTTTAAACACACATGCACTGAAATCATAAAATGTATGGCTGTGTGTCACCACCTATAGAGGGACACATCCTACTGCACACACTGTCTCCTGGTAATCTCTCTGTTCCTTTACACACACACACACACACACTCATTCACTGCTGCTATGTACTGTTTGTCTAATCTGCGTTCTCTCCCTTTCGCTTCAAACATAGCCTCTGCTTACAATAGTGGGTCTGGGAAAGGGGGGCGCCAACCCTCCTACAAAACCAACCGGTGGGCAAAAACGTACTGATTTATCTGTCAATCAACCAACCATTCGTTCGTCTACCCCCACTACACACACGTCCCTTTCCCCTCGTTTGTTTTTCTGTCTTTCACAAAACCTGGATTTTGGGGGCTTCCGTTTCTTTAAATTGTTTATTTCGGGAAATGTCACAAAAAAAGTGTTGTGGGGCACTTTATGTTAGAAACATGTAAAAGGAGAGTTATAATGGATACAATAAACTTGAAACACACTTGTCAGTAGATTAAAATTTTACTTTTTCCCACATCTGTGAATGCCAAAAATGAATTAATTAGAAGATAGTATGATAGATGATAGAAGAAGAAGAATCAAGAGCCATAGATATGCCTTGTTGCATTAAAACTGATAAATAAATGTGCCAGTATGTGACAAACTTGTGATAGAAAACAATAATCTAAATCGACAGAAATTCTGATAATAAATGCACTTTGATTAATTCACTGCCAAAAATGAGCTTTTTTATATGATAGAGTATTGCATTGTTAGCTTAGCAACATGCTAAATATTGAAATTAATTAAGTCAAGTCAAGCCACGAACAACAACAAGTCTTGAGTTAAACCATACATGCCATTCATTTCTTAATTCTTAATTTTGGACCCGAAATATGCTAACTAGCACCCTTGGAAGTGTTCAGGGGTTTGTGTGTCTTTGACGTTTGCGTTCCTCAAGCCCCTTCTCAATGCGCACCAATATCCGCCCTAACCATCAGTATCTGTTTGTAAACGTTCATCATTCCCTTGACGTTTTTTCTTCAGTTTCCTTCACTGCGAACGTGAATATTGTGCACATGCTTTGTGTTCCAAAATGTTACCTAACACATCTTCTCTCCACGTGGTTTATACGTTCACAGTCAGGCTTGAACTGTAAGTGTTGTGATGATATTTTCATTTATACTTTTAGCTTCTTGACTCCTCAGTGTTCCCAATCTGAGCTTTAATTTGACACCAGCCATGGATGTTTGTGGTTTGATTTTTTTTTGAACAAAGTGTCAACTGTAACTCTTGTTTTATTTGGCAGTTTGGTTCTTCTAAAAGACTTTCAGCTGCATGAGTGTTGCACTTCAGTGTTTGTTTATATTCTGACGGTTTAAAGCACGGGTCTCCAAACTCGGAGCCCAAATAGCCCAAATTCCCTCAACACACCTGCCTAGTTGAGCAGGGTTTCTAACATGCCTAGTATCCGGAATCGGCCCCCATATTCGCTGTTCCTATAGGTCACTCATTCAGCATAGTTGGAGAAAATAAAAAAATGAGTGAGTGAATTTGAACAATGAGTGCACCAGAAGTACTGCATAGTTTGGGCTCACTTTTTAATAATCATTTAAACTGGGAAACTGGCAGCTCCAGTAGTAAGATTAAAGGATTTATCTTGAACCTTGTCATGCAGATCATGTATAAACCCTAGTTAAACACTTTAATAATCAATTTACAATAAATGTAATAAATAAATTACTTTTGACAGCCCACTTTTTTCCCAGCCACTTTCATGATGGACTGCATTGCTGCGTCCGAAATCGCATACTGCTTAAGTAGGTACTACTTTTAAAATTGAACGTACTACCCGACCGTTAAAACAGTAGGTTCTATATAGTATGAATGTGGGTAGTATGAATGGAAT
>JAUCMS010000079.1:11564120-11585611 GCA_032357445.1 Enteromius radiatus | reverse complement strand
CCGGAAGCAGTAGGTCATCCGGGTACTTCTCGTCTACTGAATTTCGAATGCTATGAATTCGGACATACTACTCGCCTCGCATACTGTTTTTCAGGTACTATATAGTAGGGAAGTAAGCGATTTCGGACGCAGCACATGTTTGCCATGTCTCCTCAATCAAACACACCTGATTCAGATCATCAGCCTATTAAATGACTCCAAGACCTGAAATGGGTGTGTCAGACAAAGAAGAGATGCAAAATGTGCAGTATTGGGAGGCCACCAGGAACATGGTAGGGAACCACCTCTCTAGCCGTTGAGCAATTCATTCAGCACTTGACTCTCAACAGTGCATTATGGGTATTCTCTAGCCAGTGAGTGTGTAATGGTTTCAGATACCACTACAAGTAGCTTTCCCCTCTTTGTATATGTAAGGGGGCGATCTCGGATACAGGCCTTGATTAGCTAGTTCAGATGTGTTTAATTAGGATTGGAGCTAAACTCTGCAGGACATTGGCCCTCAAGGACCGAGTTTGGAGACCCTTGGTTTAAAGACTCCATGAAATGCGGTTTTCCGACAGAGAGCATTATGTTGGTCAGAAATTTGTATTTGCAAAAGGAGTCATTAATGTTTCAAACTGTTTAAAATAAAAAGAGAGAATGCAAATTTAGGCTGCAGATGAAGTTTCGATTTCATGGGGTCTTTAATACTTGCCATTTCTGTACTGATGTTAGCTCTGATTGACTATTCCTCTATCACCCGTGCAGGTAAGGAGGATGAGTTTCCTAAGAAACCATTAGGTCAACTTCCTCCTGAGCCTCCAGGATTGGTGAATCATGTGGCTAACGGACAGCCGGTCAGGAAGAGAGTTGAGGGCCTTCCTCCTCGTGGTTCGAGCCCTGCCGCGAGCATCAGTAAACAAGCAGAGACTGACAGAACATCAGAGAGGTACCAAGAAAGTCGGCCTCCCAGCTCCGTGGACAAGATGCCCCATCCAGACAAGAACGAGAGGGATGGACGGGGTGTGGACACTCAAAAGGAACGGGTCCCAACCCACAGCAGTGCAACATCCGGTGGGAAGGTGCTGATCCATAACCAGGTGAATCACAACTCCAACGCTAGATCCAGCATGCGCAAGGACATGGGACCTCGTTGGGTCAAGCCTTCGGAAGGCAAACTGGAAGCAGTCAAGGCTGCAGCACTTCGGGAAAGCCAGTCGAGTCTAACTATGGGTGTTCCACCCTCGCCCAGCTCCCAGACTCCAGAGGAGGTCACCGGGACACAGCACCGACCACGTTCACGAGCATTTGTCCCAGGCTCCAACCGCGCCTCAAACGCCTCGCAATACGACAATGTCCCAGGACCTGACGGCGAGGTTATGGAGATTATAGAGCTAGAGAAACCGCCTTCTCGCCCCCCGTCCCGACCATACGTCGGACCTTCTTTGAGACAGGGCAGTCCCACCCGTCCCCCTAGTGACGGAACTGGCGTCTCTCCTTTTAGAATCCCCAAACAGAGCAAACTAGAACCCCGTGCACCTTTCCACTTCCCTCCCGGCATGACTCCTGTCTACGCTCCCTACGTTCCAGAGGCTCGGTCCGAGGACAGACTATATGGCTCGCCGTACGCAGAGCAAATTTACACAACTACAGGACGTGGCTCATCTAACACTTCACCAGACAAAACGCTGATGAACAACAGCTACTTGTCCTACCGACGGCCACCCCCAAACATGCCCCCTCTCAGAGTTGCTCCTGCCGAGCTTTCATCCCAGATAGAAAGCGTTGACGAGGGAGGGTATTACATGCGACAACCCACCCGACTGATGGGCTCTCCAGCTTACCCGCCCACAGAACTTCGTCATGAGGCGCACAGACGGAAAGAGGGCTGGTATGGGGACATGGAGGCGGGGCCTCCGCGATCACCTGTGGGACTACCTAGATCTCCCAGCTTCCAGAAAGCTCAGCTCTCTCCCATTCACCCCGTTCAGGAGTTTAACTTCCCCCCTGCAAATATCTCGGACGCTGTGCTCCATTACAGAGGACCCTACCAAGAGCACTCCGGCAGGCAACAGCTCCCCCCGCTGTTCGGAGTAACACACTACAGGCAGGCGCAGGAGGCCTTTGCAATGCAAGAGTCCATGCTGCTCTAAAAGGGACTGGCATACACTGTATGAGTGATGGCTAACAAGCAGTTTTGTGTTGGTTTAATGTCTGTGCGTGCTTTTTTGTTTGTCCGTTAATTCGTTAGTTTGTCTGGTAAGTCTTGCCACACAAGAGGTGCCAGTTTCTGGCATTAGTACTGATCAAAGACTGACTGAAGAATTTACTATTGCTTTTGTTTGTATATTTACATCCGTAGAATAACCATTAACTGCCGATGTGAGTAATATAATTTTTGTTTGTTTGTTCGTTTCTTTGGTTAGCACACTGAGATATTTAAATAGAGGGTTTATGGAGAGTCTTTTTTCATATGGACAAACTCAGTTACTGATCAATTATCATCTATTTTTTTAATGTTTCAGACATAAGCATACTTTTAGAGGACACTTTATTCCTTGATTGTGGATATATTTTTTAAGAACAAAGATTTGTGTAGGTTAGATGCTGTATGTATATTACAAACAACTAACAGTGAATGTAATCACTGTTGGACAGAGCATTTCAATGCATCACTACAGTGTTCAAGTGAAAGTAAAAAACCTTGTTTGTAAAGGCTTGTTTTTTGAGGTTATACTGTATATAAAACGCAGATATTTAATCTTAAGTTGAAAGGGAATTTTAGGGGGTATATGCATTCTCAAAAATCTGTTGCACTGACCAGCAAGTAGATCTCATGTTTTCAGTTCACCAAGGCAACAGATTAATAACTGATAAGACCAACTGATACCAGCGCTTGATGAAAATTATGAAAGCTTGCCTTGGATGTTGCCAAGAATATTACAACACTGTTTTATTGTCGTTGGCAGAGAAGTCTGTAACAAAGGGTGAATATAAGTAAATCGGGACAGTTGAAGTGGCCCAATTTACCCAAATTCATCTGAAAAATGTCTGTCTGTGATGCCCAGTGCAAGTTATGCAAGTAGTGACTGACTCCCAAATCTGTTGGATAATTCAATAATATGGCTGGTAGTTTGTAGCATGCAGCTGCTGTGTAAAGTTGGTTGTACCTGTGCTGTAACTCAGTGGAATTCTTTAAATAATCAACTTTTTTACAATAGATTATCGAATTTCAGTTTCACAGAAAGCACAGGTTTTATATGTTATAACACAATTACGTTTAACATCTCATTGAAGATTAGTTTTTATTTTTTTTTCACTCTAAATGAGTTGATTGAATATTATTTTTATTAAGTGCACACTCATTTTACATGGATGCTTGTTAAAGATTTATTTTATTTTATTTTTTTGATTATCCATTTGCTTGGAGCCTTCACCAGCATCGTTTCCTCCAACCACATGGACACTTTTTCTCTTTACTTTATTACTTTCCATGTACACTGACATACCTTTTTTTTTGGCCAACTTGACTTGATTATATGGCATGACAACACTACCAAATCATTTGACACATTCATTTATACACACTGGTATGTTTGCTACTAAATATGTAGCAGATTGATTATTTCATAATACAACATACACTCCTTACGTATCCCTTTGTGATCCCGTCTGCTATTCAGAATCATATCAGTGCAAAGACATTTATTCCCATGTCTCATCCATGGACAAGCAATCTAATTTATTCTCTGCTCTAGCGCCAAATAGTTATTTTTGTTTTATTTTTTTTTCTTTCAGGCTTGTCATTGCAGTATAATAAATTGGTTTCGCACACTTCATTTTGACATAGCATTCCATTTCAGATTGTTGAACTGAATATTTCTTTGTTGAACTACTAAATGCAACTTAATTATCAGCATTCCCCTTCTCTAATAAAACAACATGGGGCGATTAAAAAAAACATGTGGCTGCAATTGTGTTTGTGTGTGTGACACTACGAAATATTTCTTACTTTCTAATTACTTGTTTAATGAAAATAATATGCAGTGCATTCAAAATATTTGGATGCACAATCTTCTTACAACCACCAGATGTCTCCTTCTGCTTAAACACACTGTGCAATTTGATACCGGAGATCTATTTCAAACTTAATACATGAAGGAGTAGGTAAGGGTGGTGCAGGGTTTTGCTCAGAATGACACTCAATATAAAAGTTTGATGTTCATTATATTACTTTTTTGGCTTTTAGATTTAACTTTAATAATGGCATTTATTGTTAATGCCGTTAAACAAATGCAGGCCCTGTCTGTGTTTTTTTTTTACCTACTAGATTGCACATTTTGGTCAAAACCTTTCAACACACAATAAAATCTCAACTTGATAAGGTCATGGTCTCAATTCCCAGACAAACGGATAACTATAGAGAGTATTTGGAACCTAGGCATGATTATAAGAGTGATTGATGTTTATTTTCTTATGATAAAGTCAGCCTAGGCCATTGTTTCCAGTCCCCATGACTTCTTTGTCTCTGCTGAACATAGGCATGGAAACTGTTCAAGTTCATTACCCAACTGTTTCACTCATTTTGTATGAGCCCCGTGAGCCAGGAAAAGTAAGTTTCCTAAAAGCATAAGCACAGAGACACAAGGTGTTGAAATTAAACTGTATATGTGCCAACATTTTTTTTTTTTTTCAAACAAAAAAGAAATGACTAGAGAGGCAGGTTTTGCCTTCGGGTCACTGGAAACTATTTGTTGTTGAATGTTTAAAATGACATAATTTGTAGGTGAACATGTAAGCCTTGTTGATTAATGCTGTCAAAAATTGTTGAGGCAAACCATTGTTTATGAACAGTGACCTAAAATGAGCCGACCAGTGGCCAAATAAAGAGCAAGACCAACCCAAAAACATAGATAGCAGTCTGTCGCTTCGCTGGTCTAGATTTAGCTGATTTATCAAAAATGAGAGTCTTTGAAGAGTTTCCTTCAAGGTTTTTTACAAAATGTCACATTTCATAGATACCTATTCAAATTACTGGATTTTGGCCGTGTAAATTTCCCGTTCGCACATAAAGATAACGATATAGTTCTAAAATACGTTCTCAATATTAAAGAATAGCAGAGTCCACACTATAACTACAACGATAAAGGCACAGAGAAACGATATCATTTGAATCACTTCCAGAACGATTTTTTCCAGCTGATGAACTTTACAAACAATGACAGCCAATCAAAATTAATCCTGCTATCACGAGCTCAAAAATTTAAAGCCGCAGATGTATGTGCGTTTAGAAAAGACGATATCTTTAACTGGTGCGGACTCTAACTGTGTTATTTTTATATTTATCGTCTTTGGTGTGAACGAGGCTCAAGTAGCATTTAGTTTGGTTCATTTGGCTTTTTAATGTTTTTAAGCAAGATATTGGGTCGCTATGTAACATACATAACTTGAAACCTCTTGTCAAACGTGGATGTGTACAGACACATACACCTCCTGACGTCTGAGCACACACACAACCACATGCATGAACACACTCTCGCACATGCAGCACAATATGAAACTAGATTGCAGCTGTCAGGACTAATGATGTAGGTTTTTACACTGAGACTGGAATTATAGGCTTGAACGGATAGATTTTAAGATGGTGCAAGCAAACATGTTACTAACCTACAATTAAACTCATGTGAGTTAAACGTCATAGAATTACCTTCAAGAAGGGGTGCGAAGCATACCTGGAAACTATTTTTTTTTTTTTTTTGTTTAACCACTTAACTTCTATTCAACAGCTCAGTGTCATAATAACTACCCAGAATACCTTAGCAACCATACTAGGATCAAAAAACAATAATTTTCCAAGTGAATATTTGAGAAGATATACATGTTAAATGTGCAGTTATTAGTGAGATTTGTGGGCCTGACTTTCTATCTTTTTAATCACTTTTTAAAAGAAAGCTTTTTATTGCAGCTTTCTTTTGGTCAGAATCTGTTGTCTTAACGCAAAAATTGGAATGGAATCCTATTCAAATTACTGGATTTTGCCCGTGTAAATTTCTGTAAAGACGTGTCAAAACTAATTAAGCGCATTTCACAAAGAAGTCACGTAGAAATGAAGCAGCTTTCGGTTGTTCAATCAAATTTGTGAGACTGACTTTGTGGTCAATGCACCAAATTTGCATCACAAACTGTTTGCGAAATCTTTCACTTTTTTACGCAAAAATTCCAATCACATGGAATCCTATTGAAATGACTGGATTTTGCCCATGACAATTTTCCAAACATGGTTGAATATGACCACTCTTCAAAAGTAAAGGTTTGGGTACCTTTGGTGAAATTATGTGGACAAAAATGGTTCCTATTGTCAATAGTTTAGCAATGAATGAAACAAGTCATTTTCAAACAGATGTTTTGACCATTTTTGGTCAAGGTGCCAGATTTACATCACAAACTTGAATCTGTTCCGAATCTTTGCATCACGAACTTGAATCTGTTCCGAAATCTTTGCATCACGAACTTGAATCTGTTGCAAAATGTTTGAATCACAAACTTGAATTTGTTGCGAAATGTTTGAATCACGAACTTGAATCTGTTGCGAAATCTTTGCATCACGAACTTGAATCTGTTGCGAAATGTTTGAATCATGAACTTGAATCTGTTCCGAAATCTTTGCATCACGAACTTGAATTTGTTTGCGAAATGTTTGAATCACAAACTTGAATTTGTTGCGAAATATTTGAATCACGAACTTGAATCTGTTGCGAAATCTTCGCATCACAAACTTGAATTTGTTGCGAAATGTTTGAATCATGAACTTGACTCTGTTCCGAAATCTTTGCATCACAAACTTGAATTTGTTGCGAAATGTTTGAATCATGAACTTGAATCTGTTCTGAAATCTTTGCATCACGAACTTGAATTTGTTTGCGAAATGTTTGAATCATGAACTTGAATCTGTTGCGAAATCTTTGCATCACGAACTTGAATCTGTTCCGAAATCTTTGCATCACGAACTTGAATTTGTTGCGAAATGTTTGAATCACAAACTTGAATCTGTTGCGAAATGTTTGAATCACGAACTTGAATCTGTTGCGAAATCTTTGCATCACGAACTTGAATTTGTTGCGAAATGTTTGAATCACAAACTTGAATTTGTTGCGAAATGTTTGAATCACGAACTTGAATTTGTTGCGAAATGTTTGAATCACGAACTTGAATCTGTTGCGAAATCTTTGCATCACGAACTTGAATTTGTTGCGAAATGTTTGAATCACAAACTTGAATTTGTTGCGAAATGTTTGAATCACGAACTTGAATCTGTTGCGAAATCTTTGCATCACGAACTTGAATCTGTTGCGAAATCTACGCATCACGAACTTGAATTTGTTTGCGAAATGTTTGAATCATGAACTTGAATCTGTTGCGAAATCTTTGCATCACGAACTTGAATCTGTTGCGAAATCTTCGCATCACAAACTTGAATTTGTTGCGAAATATTTGAATCATGAACTTGAATCTGTTCCGAAATCTTTGCATCACGAACTTGAATTTGTTTGCGAAATGTTTGAATCATGAACTTGAATCTGTTCCGAAATCTTTGCATCACGAACTTAATTCTGTTGTAAATTCTTTCGCTCTTGCGCAATAATCTCAATCGAGTGATACCTATTGAAATGACTGGTTCTGCCCATAAAAAAACAGAACAAGGGTGAATGTGGCCAAAAGTTTCAGTTTACTAATATTTGAATCGCATTTCACACAGAAGTCACTTTCAAACCAAGCAGCTTTCCCAGGATTCTTTATGAAATGTCTGCAATGAATGACCGTACCTTAATGGTAGGCTACTGTTAATTTTTTTGTGTGAGTGTTTGATGAGATTACAGGTCAGGTAAAGTGGATTCCCTCGTCTGACATGACTCATGTATGATGACATATCATGTTTGTTATGTTCATGTTTTACGCAAAAAAAGAGTCTGGAATTCACAGCACCTTCCATTACTTGAAAAAATGAACAAATACACATTTCACTGGTTTTCTTTAAAACGTATATGTCTAGTTTAAGTCTGTCGATAAATGACCTTTTCCTTCTAGAGTGCTCTTTAGACATTTACAGTAATCCTAGAAATGCAAACTGGACCAAGCTGAAGCACTCTTTTAGATCATTATAAAGTATAATGAGGCAATGCAAATGTCAAGTTTATTTGCAACTCGACAATATGTTTATGTGTAATTCTAAAGTAGATGAATGTAAACTCAGCAGTAAAGAATGAGCTTGCAGTAACAGGTATGCCATTTATCTAGTTGCACCGTCGCCCCAAGGTACTCTACAGGAAGCTGCCTGGAGATGAGTGCTACACCTAAAATTTGACAGCAAAATTCAAGAGATCTTATTAGTCTAACATTTTAGCTGCAAACATTTTGCCCTTACAGTGTTTGCAGTATAAATATGTTGTTCATAGCAATGGTTCAAATGACAAATTTAGTGTTTTTTTATACTTTTATGTGAACTTTCAGATGTATGTCCCTTTTTAACCATGTAGTAAGTGATGTGAGATCCAAACCATAATGGATGATTACCTTTGACCATGTCTGTCATCTTCTATACCTGCATTGTTTTTAAGTTTAAACTTTTTCACGAAAAAAAAAAAAAAGACAAACATGGTGATTCATGACGGTCATTGTGACAGACAGTAGCAGCAGAATATACAAATTGGATTGGTCAAGAGATCACGTAATACTGGAATATGCAAATAATATTCAGGATGTCGCTGTACGTGTACGACGTACATTTAAATGTCATTTATTTAGTACATATTAACGAAGAGTAGTTCACCGAACACACCAAATAAGTTCTGGTAAAGTGTCGTTGATTCTGTATGTTTGTCTCTCTCTGTCTGTCTATGCGCTCCGCCTCCTCATTAGTCACTACAGCTGCACCAAACATACACGAGACTGGAATCGGCTGAACTCACTGCGGTATGGAACAAGACACCTTCATTTCATCAATGACACGAGCAGGACGACAGCGTATGAACTTTATTAACAACATATTGTATGGTATTATGAAAAGAGAGTAACCGAACAAACAGGAGAAGGACTTAAACGGCGTCGAGAGGTAAAGCTCGTTTACAACGTCTAAAGTTGTTTGGTTAGTTAGTAGTCTACCTTATGAAGTAATTCGGTGTGTTTCTGTCTTTTTTATAAGTCATGTCATGTTTTATTTATAATGTAAGTGCCCAGTGGTGGGGTTATACACGCACTTGTTATGAGTTGTGTAGCCTACATATTGTAACGAATATTATTGATGATGTTACATAGAGTTGATAGCCTCATTGTATCATGGTTCCACCACAAACATGCAAAAAGTGCCATGCTAATCTTCAGAAACTTGCGTTTATGGCCATCATAGCTCATTGAGCAAATACTCGTAATATATTTTTGTTTATTTTATTTTTATTAGGAATATACCGCACCCTCCTGGAAAAGGCAAACATTAATCTCTAAAAACAAACATTAACCTTGACTTAAAGTCATATTACATTACTGCTGTTTAAAGCATATTAGATTACTGCTGATCTGTTAGATG
Organism: Enteromius radiatus; assembly: GCA_032357445.1. Taxonomy (NCBI): domain Eukaryota; kingdom Metazoa; phylum Chordata; class Actinopteri; order Cypriniformes; family Cyprinidae; genus Enteromius; species Enteromius radiatus. The sequence continues at coordinate 11,576,052 of JAUCMS010000079.1, read as the reverse complement.
CAACACATTGGTCATGTTCTGGACGTGAACACTACCACACTTACATGGTATTTCAAGGTAGTAAAATTAATATACTAATTGTACCATGGTACCACTTTTTGTAAGGGCATTTATTAAGTGCATGTATTTTAATTGTGCTAAGTAATGATGCATACAAAGCAAGCGTTATAGTGAACTGCCTATCTACATAGAATTGTTGGACGTAGTACACACCTGTCATACAGTGAAACATGTTTATTGAATGTTTTCCAAACCTCAAGGCTTCAAAAATATGTATCCATACTGACGGGGAATAAAAGTGCAATGAATTAAGACAAGGGCACGTCATGTCATTGTCTTCTGTTTGTGTTTCTGGAAAAGGTTTCCTCACTCTTCAGTTGTATTAGCTCAAAGGATGTTCATCTTCACGCTCTGCCTGTTCTTGTGGACCTGGCTGTCATCCATTCACGGTCTGGAGTTTCGCTATCATAACAGCGTGGAAATGGAGCAGTACTTGAAAGACATCAACAGCTCCTTTCCTGATATCACGCATCTACACAGTATCGGCCAGTCCGTTGAAGGTAAACGAGCTGTGGTGCAGTGTTCACCTGACAATATTTATCATCCTTAAACTCTTCTCTATCAGTATGTGTTCCTGCAGATGTGCTGAACCGTTTAAGGGCAGGCATATGGTGGCAGATGCATGCAACAGGTTCAAACTCCCATCAGAGAGCTTATTGTGCAACAAATATTTGTATGAGTCTACAAACAGCTGCAGCCGTACCGTGAGCCAAATACAGCAGCGAGTTTAGAGAGAGCTTCTGTGGGACTGAAAACTGAACTAGGGGAGTTCATTTGTGTATTTATTTGTACGTGCATAAAACAGTTCTGGTTATGTAATTAGATTAGCCTGACATACAGTCACTCAGTTATGGGACTTTTCTCTGTTTATATTGTGTGTGTTTGCAAGGTCAAGACCGATAATGTCAGTCTGTGTATTAAGACGTGGTCACACTAGACTAGTGAAGGTGTTGTTATTTGCAGTATATATTTGGTGTTTTATTTATTAGTTCCAAAAGACAGCCGGAGTACATAAGGATATGACAAAAAAAAGATGGCAATAAAGTTAAAGCAAATGAGTGGCATATATATATTTATATATAACACATTTTACACACTTTTTTTTTAATAACACAAATTTAACACATTACAAATTGAAGTTGAAATTCATTTGATGCATCTTATGTGGTTGAGGTATGATCGCACATCATAATATATTAAAGGATTTATTAATTTTTTCCCTCCTGTATTTGTTTGCAAAGAAATGAAAGTCAATGGAATGAAAAGTGTAGGATTTCCAGCTAATATTTCTGTAGGTTACACCCTCACATAAGTAGGTTGACTTTTTGAGTTTGTTGCTGATTTGTTTTCACACCAATTCGTTCAAGAGCACTGCTAGAGCAAGTTGCTTGAAGATGTGCCGTTTTATTGCGCACTGGCTTTTTTGGAGCCATTTTATTTGATAGATCAAAAATGTTACTCTGTGTTAACTTGTTTTGCAAGGGTTGTGGAAAGCCAATATCATTTACTATTGAGGAATGACTCGACCTTAATCAGGTTAATCATAAGCCATTTTGAAGAAAACAGGGGCGGAGGTTGGTTTCTCGTCTACTGAAAAAGTTTTGTTGTTTTCAGAAAGATTTTTGTCAGCTGAGCAATTGGTATGTTTATGAAAAAAAAAAAAAGTTAAACACCCAGACTAAGGCTGTGTACTTTATCTACAGCCAAATCAATAGCATTCTTGCTCATGTGTTTTTCCTTTTCAAACTTGCTCAGTTTTGGATTCATCTAGAATTTTTGTATAACTGTATTCGTAAGCAGATGCCTTTATGATTTTTGTGAGTTGTTGAGAACTGACAGTTGTTTACATGAACATTGGCATCAAACATATTTGGTCCCTCATGTGATGTTTGAACAGCATTTCATTAAGATAACAAAATGTTAAACAAACTAAGTGTCAATGAACTTATGAAGATAAAGCATTTATATATTACTTTGTACATCCACAAACTAGTTTTGAAATATTCTCTTCCATTAATTTTTTTATTTATTTTTTTTAAATGAAGAATGTCCAAATAATCTTTAGGGCCACTTGTAATGCAATATTGGGGAACTCTCATAGAAATCTCTCACCGCGTGTGAAATTCACATCAGTGTTCCTCTTAATGTGCTGGACTGTAAAGTATTCATATACTTTAAGTACTAATTTGTACCTTTTTAAGGTAACGAATTGGACCTTTTAGGTACAAACATGTACCTTTTGAAAAGGTACCGTGCCAGTGACAGCTTTTGACTGTTTCCCTCAGAGCGTTCTAAGTTAATTTCTTCAATCCTTTCATTCCTGCTACGTGATCGTAGTTGACACACAAGTACTTGAGGTTGAAGTATTTACAAGTTTTTGATTTCAGAAGCAACATTTAAACCACAATGCTATTAACCTTTTGAAATGTTTCAGTTGATATACTTGTTCAAATTTGTTTTAATCTGTTGCTCGTATTTGAGAAAATTGTATTTTGTTAATGATTTAGACACAACATTTGATTAGGATCTTGGCCTCTGACTGAACTCCCATGTTTTGTAGTTTCCGAGCCCCAAATACCAAACCACTTAAAGCGAATCATATCAGTGGCAAAATCCAGTGAGATAACACAACACGCTTGAATAGACCTCACACTAGTTTCCCATGGTTCCACTCAGGTGCTTGGAAAGACCAGCCAGTTTTACTCTATTACGCCAACAAAAGAATCCAGTGTAGCTACAATGCTTTGCTTCAAAGGTCTTACTCTATGCCTATACGGTCATATTGAAAGAGCGTTTTGAAGCGGTGTGTATTGTCTGGGGATGTTTGAAAGGAGCGTTTGCTCATCCCATTTGTTATTTGAAAGGGAAATCAGCGCAGCTTAAGATTTGCTGTTTTCCACAGTCGGTCAATCTGACAGAGTTAAACAGAGCTGGTAAATGCTGCCCGCACAGGAGCACAATGCAGCTCCTGTGTTTAGAGATCGGTATAACAAATAAACCTGACCTTTTGAATTTGCATGTGGGAAGCAGACAAGACAGTACGTTTAACAGTGAAAGAAAGCGTTTGTCAGGCATCCTTTTGACATTAAAGGATAATCCTATTTGATTTAGCATTTTGGAGCATAAAATTTAACCACTATTAAAGAGTGGTGAGATCTTTTTTCCATCAAAAACAACCACAACTTGCAGTTTGTTTGTATCTTTGTATCTTTTTTTGCTCTTAATAAAGTAATTTTGTTGAGTTGCTCTGGCCACCTACAGCAAAGGTGTTTTAAGATTACAGAGTGATGGAGACATTGGCTTATCTTTGAAGGTGCTGCTAGTCCGTGACATTTCAACTTAATTCGTTCTGTGGATCAGGTTGCTCTTTTGGCTCTGCACAAAACCATCATTGAGTAGAACACATCTGCTGCCAAGTCTCTCTCTCGCCTCTTTCTCTCTTTTTCGCCATCTGATTTAGATGCTAATATCACGCTATACACATTCTCTCAACCTCTGTTTCTATAAGGGTGGTCCCTCCATATGCTTCAGACCAAATCTCGTTTTCTTCATCTCTAGACAAGCGGTGTGCCCCAAGGCTGACCCTCGGGCCCACTTTAGTTGATTAAAACCTCAAGTAAACCTCTGCTTCCCCAGTTAAAGATCAAATTCTACTAATGCAAGCAGTGTCCAAAGCTAATCCAAGGACACTGTGGTACCGTATCTTTTCATTTAGCTGATAGAGTCGCACTTCAAAAAAGCATCCCTTAATGAAGTTGCACACATCTCCTTCATCTCTTGGGAACCTTTGTTACTGGCTGATTGTAAAGCCCATTTCACCCAATCACTTCAGACCTCAAGGAGATTGTGTAGCCATTGTACGTTCTTGCCCTGTCAGGTTAACCCCTTGTCCTAATCCCACTGTGTCGCCTATTTAAGGCCAGGAAATAAGAGACCCGAGCTGACTAGAGGTAATCTAGGACACCAGCTGCTTAGCCTGGAACGCCACCCTTGTTTGTTGACCGCCCTGTCTCAGCCTAATCAGTGTTACAGTTGCCCACCGGGGCAAGAATGGGAGGTGGGGGCAGGCTATGATTATCTCTGATGTAATATTATGTTTCATATGCTTGATTAGTTGGGCCTAATTAACTAAAGCTCTTCTATGGTGATTATCAACCCAGACAAATGCCAGTTGTCATTTGGCAACAGTGTTGGCTTAATCAAGATTACTCTGCAGAAATCCTTTAATCATTCATAATTCTGCACATCATTTTGTCGTGTTTGATAAACCGATGTAATTGGATTTGGGATCTGTACGGAAATGCAGAAACAAACTTTGACAATGGAGGAAGGTGGAACGGAGCACATCTTACGATTTGAGCTGCTGTTTAAGTCACAATGAAACAGATCTTTTCTTCTTTTGGTTCTGTTATAACAAGTGCTGTCAAATGATTAATTGAATCCAAAATAAAAGTTCTACATGTACTGTGTATATAAATACACACACATAGTATATATTTTGAAAATGTATATTCATTTTTTTTTATATATATAAATATATTTAATATATAAACGTAACATTTCCCTTAAATATATGCATGCATGTGTTTGTATTTAAATATATACACAGTACTAGTTATAACTGTAAGTAGGATCTGTAAAATGCATTTAGAAAGAAGTTTCATTTAAATATGACTTTAAGGAGTCATTTAAGTCCTACGAATACAAAAACAAGATCACACCTACTCTTTTGTGACTTTGGGCAGTTGCTCCAGGTGCGTTAATAGCAGGTCTGCTTATTGCAGTATATTGAAGCGTATTCGACCAGAAGACTATTAACTTATGTGGTTGTGTGCGTGTGGGTAGGACTCCCTGTCAAAATGTTGTCAAATCAGTGCAGACAATGCCAAAATAAACTGCTAAACTTATATATATGGTATGTGTGAACATATTGGCATGCACGTTTGAGCATGTACAGGATGTTCTCCTCATCATTTGACCCATTCACAGAATTTGATGCTGTTAGATTATGAACTGACACCTCTTGGAACAACTAAATTGTGTATTCAGCTCTAAATTCTTCTTAAATTGTTAGTATTCTACTATATTTCCAGTTAATCCAGTAATTTGACAGGAATTTAATGTATATAAAAGTAGCTAATCTGTTAGAGACAGAGAACCTGACACACTTTCTATCAGCGGGTCAATGAGACTAAAGAATCTATTGTGTACTTGGAGAGAGGCCCCTGTGGTGAGACTGAAAGGCTTCAAGTATCTCACCTTAGAGAACTTTTACATGGACCACACACACCACAGCTTACTCAAGGAGGCACAATTGTACCCCTACCTTTGGCGCCTGGGGATGTTCAGTATGGCCCTCGATGATCTTTGTAAAGGTATGCTGGAAGGCATTCTCCCAGGTAGACTACTGTAATTGCAAGTTCCACATAGAAACGAATATTGTGAATATTTAAGTTGGGAAAACTACATTACATTGAATAATATTACACTTTTGAATTTAGATTTTTCTCATTGAAAAAAAAATCTAAATAAGAGACAGAAACAGTAATCCGTCGTGTTTGGAAGACTTTCCTTTTTAAGTCCATCTTGACAATTTCTTTTTTTTTTTTTAGTTTTTCTGAAGCAAGCATGCTTGAACTTGCGCGGCGAATATGAGATCTTCATATTCAGTAGTCCTCAGAGGCCGAGACAAGCAGACTGAGTGAATGAGAGCTAGACGTGAGATTACATGGGATTGGGTTGCCAGGTTCCTGCCCAAACTGTGCAAAAACATTATTTGAGTATCTGGTTAACTGAGAAAACAGAGACATTAATCATGTGACCAGCACAAGATCCACAGCACTTAATTCAGTTGCAAATGCACTGATTCACATATTGAAACATTTGTTTGCAGTCGATTAACATTTACGTTTTGTCTTTCTAGGAAGAGAACTCTGGGTCTTAATACTGGGTCAACATCCCAGAGAACACAGGACGGGCATCCCGGAATTCAAATACGTGGGCAACATGCACGGAAACGAGGTAAAGGCTGTTTCAGTTGGTTATTTATTGCTAAATTAATTTATGCTTTTGCTAGGTCACTAGGACTTTGTACAGGTTTTATGTCACTGAACCACTGCCAAAGAAATCCTAGCTTTGCATGTCCGTTTTCTTTTGATGGGGCTAAATTTGGAATTGGAGTCGTCTTTAAATAGATCCAGATCTGCGTTTGTTTAGTTTTGTTTCTTGTTGTTTGGGCAAAGGGGGCCAGTGCTGGTCTGAAGGGGCGTATTTGGTAAGGGGTGTGTGGGAAAAAGGGTCTACACAAAAGCATTACAGTCCAAGGAACCGGCCGGGACACCAATGAAGAGCAGTGGACTGTGACCTTCACCAGGGAAAAAAAAAAAAATAAAAAATTCCAAGGTGGGGTGTATGGGGGGGGGTCTTTTCACCAGTGTACTCCGCCCCCATGCCTATTGCCGAGTTCAGTACTTCCTGTCTTTGTGAGGGGCACTCAACTACATTTGCTTAAGAGAAACTGTGGTTTAAATTGCTATTGTTAGAATGGACTGGGAGATATTTTGAAGAGAGATTATTGGCTAAAATCATAGATTAATTTGCAGTGACCATCCTCCTTTTGTGAACGGTTTTATACCATAAGGGGCACATCTGTTGATTTAACTAAATACCACATGCATCCATCAGGGAAAATAATGCAATGCTTGGAATTTTAATGTGACATTCATATCATAAACACAATAGAACAGAAGGATATAATGGAACATTTTAGTCTGCTGTGTTCTGTTGCTTGGAATTAGTTTTTTTTTTTCTTTTCCAAAGTAACAATATGGAGAAGACAATAAAAAAACTGTACTTTTGTGATCCACTCTTCCAGTTTAATGAACACATCCCATAAATTATTCACTGTAATGTGGTAAATCATTTTCCCAAATCGTCATTCAGTCTCTTTCCTGGTTTGTTTTAACGGGAGCCTTTTTAGAATGTTTTTTGAAGTGGTCATGAACTGAGAAATCTAAAATAAGAAGTAGATTCACAAAATTCATTGTTTGGTTCGATACAGTGGTTTCATTGTTCAGTACAGTTTCGATATGAGGGGTGGGGTTACTTGCATATTCTCAGAGATGACGAGAGACAAATGTACTTTAGCATATGCTGATAATGGTGACAAAGCTAACGGTTTTGATTTATTCTCTTAATACTTCTCTTTTGTAGCCTGTATGTAGGGAGAAAAAATCTTAGTCCTTTTGTTCACTTCATGTTACCACAGATTTGTTTACAAACAGGGCACAATTTGCCACAGGATTTTCATTTAAAATATAAGAGACTGCTTTGCCGACTTCATTGGACCTGACAGTAATGTCACAACACAAGTGTAATTAGTAACTATTTTTACTATGTGATCACTATTGCTTGGTCAGATTGTTTGGTTCAGTATGTACTGATTATTTATTATTTAACTTAAAACACAGAAGCAGTGAAGGATTGCACTGTTAGCCAGACATAGCAGTGAGTGTTTACTCCGCCTGCCTATTCAAAGTGCTCTGATGGAGGTCAAACAAGACCAAAAATAGTTCATTCATTCTATAACTTATTTTTTTTATTATTATTATTATTTTTTTTTTTATGTATGAATCTTGATAACACAAGTCACATACCCATTTCATGACCCCTTTAAAATTAAAATTTGAGCTCAACCAGTGGTGCCATTTGGTGGCACTAATCGGCTCAAATAAATGTTTGGGGAAACAATCATTGGTGTGGCTTTATTTGCCCTCATCTGTATCACCGGTAGCTACTGTACATTTCTCTAAAAGCTTTTTAAATTAGGTTAGTCAAAGCATCACTTGTCTGACGGCAGCTGTGGCTCCATAGTGTCATCTAATTAGACAACATCCTGTCTTGACGTTTAAAGAGGACCACTGTTCAAATCACGCAAACGCAAGGAAGCCATACGGCTATCCAGGATGGGAGGTGCGTTTGAAATAAACATTACTCAAATTAGTCACACAAACATTGCCCATCAGCATCTATGAGTCCTCATTCGGTGAGGTGTGCCAGACCTTTGATAGACCACTAAAGTGCTCCTAAGATGGTCCGAGTCTCTTAATGACCCCATAATCCTATTCTGTAAACCTGTGAATGGTAAGACGTCTCTTTAAACATTTAAAGCGAGCATACAGACGGTAAACACAGACAGGGCTAGTATGGATTACTGAGGAATGAAAGAGGAGAAGGGATGGGTATTATGCATTACATCAATGTAAAACTGAGAATAGCTGCGTTACTTTGGGCCTCATAAAGTGTAAACGGAACAAACGAAAATACTTTTGCATCTTTATTGCAACTGTTTTTTTCTTTGCTTTTCTGTAGCTTAAGCATTAGCAACACCAAGGTGCGTTTATCACTTTGATTATATCAAGGAATTTTTTTTAAATTATTATTTTTTTTTTTTATTCACTTCCCATAAAAGCATCTGCCGAATGCATAAAGGCGAATAGTTTTATGAAAGATTTGGACAATTTGTTGTTCTCCTGTTTCACGATTGGCTGCTGGATGGTTGCACACTAGTAATGTTTGGTGTGTAGCTAAAGTGTTCACCAGGGCGTTGTTTCACAGTTTCTAGGGTGTGCTGCTAACTGACAGCAGGCTGAATTCCAAATGTCCCTGCACTGTTAAGTTGTATATGAATATGAACATTTAAGTGCACTTGTTCAATCACATAATGTACTTCATTTCTGAGTGTACACACTATGAACAATCAACAGCTCCAATACCTGTAAGGATTTGTCAATAATTAGACAAATGTATTCCTGTGTCTTGTCAGAAGATGTGGCCCACAGCAAATCAGTATTCAGAATCATTTTGTTCTTATCGAAGCTTATCAGATATTCTAAGTACAGTGGTAGAGTTGGAGAGAGTCTGTACAAGTTTCCTGCTGACATCATAGAATACTTTGGGGCTTTTTATGCTTCATCACAACTTGCGCAATAAATGGAATACTCTTGATATTTTGGGACCATCTTTACAAGACTTGTTATAAAACATTCTGTATCGTTTTTGTAATTGGTTGGCATGTAACCCAATAAAACTGGTTATTTACTGTAAATAAATGTAACATTTTGTAGTTATTAGGATAATACTTGCACTTAAATGTGCCTAGCGTCAAGGTTTACTCATTTCATTTACTCCTGCACAACATATTAGTAGACTAAATTTGTAAAGATGCTACCTCTATAATAGTCTGTACTCTATGGCTTGTTTTTTTTTTATTTTTTTTATTCTTATAAAATCCTTTTTATTATTATTATTTTTTTTTGTTCCCAATTTACTGTCTGTTTTCCATTTTTCTAGACTTGTTTAAACCTTAAGTAAAATCTTAATCTAAAAACATTTAAAATTAAGTAAAATCATTAGACTTTCGGTATTTTAAGAGGAATTTCTTTAAAATTGCACACAAATAGCAGACCCTTTTTTTTCCTGGTAAATACTCCTTTCAAAATAATGTAGTAGTTCTACATGTAGGGTTGTGCCGATGGACGACCCACCATCACCATCGTGATGCCACGCCCCCTCCTGTCAGGCACACACAATTTAAATTTCAAAATAAATAGTATTTAAAATATGAAAAGTCTAATGGATTTTTCAATCTTTTTGTCCACCAAGTGCAAATCTGTATTTGTAAAATATGGTTTCTCAAAAAGCCACACCACTGAAGGTTTAATTTGTCTCTAGCGTAATTTAATATCAAGTACAGGAGCTATAATAATAAAAGCTTAATAATAAAGCTTGCAATTAGTGCAAAATGCTTACGTGTGCTAGCATCTTGGGCATTATGTTATATGTAAATTCTGCTTTTTGTTTCCCAAAAAAAAAAAAAAGTGATTGCACTGACTGCATTATGTAACCAGAGGCATGCACAAAAAGTCCAGTCCAGTGAATGTGTAACACCGGGTCAGATGACCTTCGGCCGTAGAGTCAGTGTAGTGTGACTGACTTGTCTTTTTCCAGCTCTGGTTTTACTTCTATCTTAAATTATTCTGCTGCATGCTGCCAGACCAGACCCAGCCCACCGGCTGCATAAAAGCACGATTGTGAATATACAGACTGCTGTATAGTCCAGGTCTGACTGGAGGTCTTTAACAGTGGCTCCCTTTTTTTTTTTTTTTCCCCCTTCTCTTGTTTCTCTCTTGATATGACCCTCAATCTTATTAAAGTATTGTAACAATTTTAAGGAGGTTATGACGAGTCAGAGATTGGGTGGTCTTGACAAGAAACTGGGGCTATATTGTGTGTCTGTTGATCTAGGACAATTCTCCAGTTGTCTATATGCCAACTGAGACATGGGCTGCACACGGATGCCAACCTAAACAAGCCCACGTGCCTCTGAAATGGATCCATAAATATTCTCCTCTGGTTTAGTTATTTAATTCACTTGAGGTTTTATAGGCTTGTCAGTGAAGTATTTTTTTTTTTCTACTTGCAGCTTGCAGCAGTTTTTTACCATTAGCACACTGTCCGAAATGTTCATATATGTAGTTTTTCTTTATATTTGTCATCCTTTCTTATCAAAATGCTGGGTAGATGCAAAAATGCTGAAAATTGAACCTGAACCTTATGACAGACAAACACTCTGGAGGCAGTGTGTAAATGTGATTAATTTATTTAGCGCCTTTATTTTTAACATACAAAAATTGAAGTTTGGTCTTTTTCATATTCACAATATTGTTAATCTGTTTTTAAAAATCTTTAAAATATCCATTAATGGCCGTTTCCATGTTTCTGAATATCTAAACTATTACACTTTGTTTTTCGCAGATGCTTAGTTTTGTGCATAATTCAGGCAGTCTGAGACTGTTTCATATGTCACAATCGCTTCAACAAAACGATAGATGTCAGGAATCCGTAGCGCTCAGCCAGATAAACTCACAGAAGTTTAATGTGACAGCGAAATCCTGTTTGAATGTGAATGCCTTCTTAAATGATTTAAGCTAGACCCCTCGACCATTTCCTCTCTCACAGGTGTTTTGTTTCACCAACAAGTGTAAACTTGGCCTTAAACGTATCACCACACAGGTGTGAGAGATCTGTCTGTGCCCTCACACACGTGCTGAAATGCTTTGGTGTGTGTGCATCAGGGCTCCATATGAGGACCATTGTTTTTCAGGCCTGGCGTTAGGCCCTGTCTGGAGCACTGAGGGTGTGCCGTTTGTGTTGGTGTGGGTCTTTTGAAGAGGAAATGGTAAACAGTTCTTAGATGTTCTAATAGCGTGCTGTTTTCCCACACAATAGATGGACACCATGTAAATTGTACGTCAAACAAAAACCACTTCAATGAACTTTATAAGAGAAATATAATGGCACATCAACATATAACCACTAAATAAAGCAATTTGTAGTAATGTAAACTATAAAATGACAAGTACAGTGTTTAAGGACTTCTAAGATATGTCAATGAGATGTGAAACCAGACTTTACTGTTTCCCCAGAAGAGTATAATTGCTGCTGAAAACAGATGTTTTTTTTCTGGTGAGTCGGCGAGTAAGTGCTTATGGAGACAGGAAGAGCTAGAGGACTCAATATATCGTCATCAGTGGACATTTTAAGCTCTTGGTTTACAGAATTAGCTTGGAGCAAGTGTTTCTTTAGTATGTACTTGAAATCCAAATGAACTGATGAAGGAACAGGAAAAACTAAAATGGCCGTTAAATCATAATATCCCACAAAGTCCTCAAATAAAACCATTAAAAAGATGATTAATATTGTAATTTCAGTAGAAATGTTAGCGGATATAGATGAACAGTTGATAGAAGTCTAATAAGGGACAGCTGTAAGCTTTCATATGCAGATATTTGTTGAAGTGCAAACAATAAAG
>JAUCMS010000079.1:11540399-11553703 GCA_032357445.1 Enteromius radiatus | reverse complement strand
CGGACCTGGGACTCGAACCGGCGACCTTTGGGTTACAAGCCCAACTCCCTATCCATTAGGCCACGACCGCCCCCATGACATGTACTTTGAACATTACAATGAATGCTCATGCTTGTGATCATCAAGTAATACCAGAGCTAATAGAGCTAACATAGAAACAGAATTGAAAGACGATTGTAAAGATGATTGCACACTTGTTTCTCTGGTACATAAGGTCTGTATATGGAATAAGATTAAAAGGCCTGTGCATGGAATATGAATGTTTTAAGCAGTCACATGCAAACAGTTTTTTAAAAGTTATTAAATTATGTATGTTTTGATAAACTGTTATAGCATTTTATTTCAATCTTAACATTTAACTTTTGACCATTTTAGGAAGCGAGCTGCAAGGAGGCCAGAGCATCTCCCCCGACGATGACGTGTTTGTCCACCTGGCAAAGACCTACTCCTATAGCCACAGCGAGATGCACAACGGAAACAGCTGTGCCGACTCGCAGGACTTCACTAACGGCATCACTAATGGATATTACTGGTATCCTCTGCCAGGTAAATGGGTTATAAGCAGTTGTAATTTAATAACTGTCGATGAATAATTGTTGCAGTTTACCTGCAAATATGGCTAGTATTGTGATTTAGTAATTGTAACGATTACATTTTGTAAAATGAAAAAGTATACAATTACACATGTGTGGTGATATTAGAGAACGCAAGATGATTTGTCGCTGTATCAATAATCAGTTACACGCTCATGTGTTTTAGGGGGAATGCAAGACTATAACTACGTGTGGGCGCAATGTTTAGAGCTCACACTGGAAATCTCTTGTTGCAAGTATCCTCTAGAGGCGCAGCTTCCCGGCCTATGGGCGGCCAACAAACCCGCACTACTGGCTTACATGCAGCAAGTACACCTAGGTAGGCAACACAACACAGCTTTGCTCACAAGCGTACCTAAAAAAAATGCACAAACATTCACATTTTAGGCCTCATAGTATAGAAAAGTTATGTTTTTCAGTTAGTGTTTTCAGCATGTTTGTTTATGTAAAAAATATACCGATACAATATATACATGTTTATATAAAATATAATCCTGCGGTTACTTCAAACAATGGTATTAGTGTTATTCAGAGCAAGTTGTAATTGCTGTAATTAATAATCAAAATGTCAAGGGAATTGTCAATTGTCAAGCCCTTTAACAAACATTTTCTTATACACAAATGTGTTCGTTTCATTGCATGCATATAATTGATTGTGTGTTATGCCTTCATTTCGGAATGTGTTCTAATAAATACATTTTATATATATATATATATATATATATATATATATATATATATATATTAATCCTATCCAATTGCAACTTAACAAGTACCTGTTGGTGTTTTTAGCTGTATAAAATGGCTCATTATGCTGCTTGAAATTGCCCAAAGTGTTTTTGTTGTTGTTGTTGTTTTTTGCAGAGTTGAATATTTAGTGTTAATTGTAAAATGCTGGTTTGTATTGCCATAGTTTACTTCACTTTCATATTCTTGTCATTTCCCTACAGAAGCAAACGAATCGGAAGTCAGGTCAATTTACATAAGTGTTTACTTCCACATTGCAAAATAAGGTGGATTAAAAAAAGATTAGGGCAAATGGATTGTGGCACAATAAGCATATCGTGTTACAGTTTACACAATTAAATTTGACAAACAGACATTGTGACTCAGCTGTGGGATTGTCTTGTCGCTAAAGGTCAGGGATGGTACAGTGACAAAAGCACAGTCCACACCCAGCGTTGACAACAGTCCATGTAATCCATCCGCAAGCAAACTGCAGTATAGGAAAGCAGTATGGGTCGCCACACCTTTTCAAACAATGGGGCAAAAAAGTAACAAGAGCATGATAATTTCTCACAGAGATGAGTAAATTTGTCTACATGTCATTGACAGAACATGTATGACAGCGATTTCCATGTCTAGCAAGTCCTTAGTGGATGGAGGTCACATGTGTGAAACATTACAGGAAATGAAGAAAGCACATTTTCAATGTGATAAAGATAATAGAGTTTCCTCTGATCGGTGTCATTTAGCAATACTAGGGACACGAGTGAAAAGTATTGTTTTTAAAAATATTTGTTTGATGATTGCATTTATTTTTTAACATTTTTTGCACAGGGGTGAAAGGAGTAGTGATGGACTCATACGGGAAGCCTGTCCAAAATGCTGTGGTAGAGGTAGCAGGAAGAAGAAACTTGTGTCCCTTCAAAACGGATCGTAACGGGGAATACTACAGACTGCTGCTGCCCGGAAACTACACCATTAAAGTAAATTCAGGCCGCCTTGTCACGTCGCCGCCGCTCAATGTCAGCAGTGTGATTTACTCTGTGGTTTTGTGATACTGTTGTGGAAAAACACAATGTTTTGGAAAAGAGCGTTCAGTAGTTTTCTAAGTGGTGGTTTTCACATCCCTCAGTCTAGGAAATACGGTTCATTGGGGAGAAATGACTTGCGGTCAAGTGTGAATTTGGGGCCAAAGGCTTCATCAACTGAGACTAAATAAGAAATTTAGATTAAAGCAATATCAGTTAGCAAGGAATAAAGCAAGATTTCGTAAAGGTGGTACTAGTGTTGAGCTCAGCCATTTAATTGGAGGGAAAGTGGCAAAAAGAAGGTTTATAATGGCCTTTAATGTGAGGGCACTAGAGATTGCTTTTCCAAACTAGCAGTTGTAATAATAGCAGTGTTCTTAGACTAAAGTACATTACAACTGCATAATCATACACCCATTACATTTAACAAAACGTATACCAATTTTCACCAAAAAAAAAAAATATTTAAATAAAAATTAACCTTACTCAACTTGAAAAGATGGTTCCTTACAAAAAAAAAATCTCTAACATCTCATAAGGCTTCAACTACACATACTGTACACTCCAAACTGTTCCATTATATACATACAAATTTCCTTCCTTAAATTACTACTTGATCCATTACTAACACTGCCTGCAAACCATGCTTCATAACCTTCAATGTCTGTCACATTAACCATCTGTTGCTTTGTATCTCCAGGTGACCTACCCAGGACACAAGACCATCACCCAAATAATTGAAGTGCCATATGGCCCAGACACATTTTCTGCACTCACCCACAACTTCCTCCTGCAAAACACTGATTACGGCAGAACAGCAACACAGCTACCCCAGTCTTGCACCACCCCACAACTGGAGAGCGACAGTGCCACCCTGCTGCCCAACGTCTTCACTACACTTACCTTATTCCTCCTCCAAAGACTGCTGATGCTGTCCTGAGGAACCAAAGACTCTTAAGGACAAACTCATTTTTACTTTTATTGCACTTTTATCCCCCACTTTCCTTTATTAGAAAACATGAATTGTCAACCCTCAACGTGTCATAAATATCCACAACTCCCTGTAGTGCCAAGTCGCAAATCTTTAACCAAAAACCATTACATTTCCCTATAAACTTTTATAATGCTCTCATTTCAAAAGTGGACCTTATACTGATGAATGAAGATTACACTGAAGGCTGTGTATATAAAATATAGAAATGTCATTGTTTCTACTCTTGGCTGTTTGGAGTACCTTTTCAACATTAGCATTGATATGACCGTCAAGCTGATTACCTTAACCTCATTTCTACATTCACACAGTCTCGTTGCAGCTGTGTAACACGTGAAAATAAAGCCAAATGAAACCCAATGCTCTTTCTACCTCAAAGACTGACAGTGCCTTCAATAAACATGTCAAACAGAACCTGTTGTCTCCTTTTTCACAACACACTCTATGCATACTTTAAAACTGTGGTTTTCAGTGAATCATTTCAACAATACTAATCACTGTAAATAACAGTCCTATTTAAGGAGAAAAGGAAAAAAAGATAAACTGGAGTTAATCTTTACTTGCACTGTTGCTATTCAGAATGGTTGCTGTGTTTTCTTTCCCATGTTGTACTTTACTGCTATTATTATCCATTTCATCTTCAAACAGAATTGCACACTTCTGGGACTTCAAAATTCATATTTTCCCTTTCGTAACAATATTTCTGTTCTACTGCTGATCCAAATATGCATTCATTAAAGCTGCACTTACTTGCTTAAACTCCAACACTAAATTCACAACAAAGTTAAATTGCTAAATTACACAATTACCATGCCCTGCTCACAAATGTAACCCATTTAGTAACAAATCAGTACTAAGTTCAGCGAATATGGCACAATAACCCACCAACAGGTTACAGGAAGGAAAGCCGGCTTGCTTACTTTCTTCCAACCCTAATTTTACTGCCTTTTCAAATGATTGTGCTACGAATACATGTTTGGGTTTACCTCAGTTGTTCTGGATCACAGCGCTCTCATTCTCAAGAAGTCAACCTCGGGAATTCAAGTCTTCCATCTGTGCGGTCATGAAAAAACAAAATTAACAACAGTGAGCAATATATAATACTCTAGTGTTCTTCCTTACAATTCACTGGTTAAGTGCATTTTATTCACACTCATATTGCAAACAATCATCACTGTATGCTATAATATGTATGTTTTTCTTTGCACAAGGAATCTGACTGCAGCCAGTGCTACACACACACACACACACACCTGATATCATCATCCAGTCCATTTCTGATGATGCATGAATAACCAACAAACTAAGGAAGGCTACATTCAGAACTGGGGCAACATCTCCAAGATGCTTCAAGATGCCTTCCTGCAAAACTACAGTACTGTTACAAGTTTAAAGCACTTCTAAATGCCGTAAAGTGATAACGCTGTCCAAAATAATGGCAAACACATTTTATTTATCAATTCACTGATTCACTTTTGTCTAATGTATACTTCATTTTTCAGGTAGATTTGTTCAAGCATTTGAGACGTTGCCACAGTTCTTAATTCCTGACAGAACTGTGATAATGATGACAAAGATAAATTAAACATATATACACACACATATATATAAAAATCATGATTTCTTCTAGTCCGCATTAGGCGCTGTATTTTCTTGTGATCATGTATCAATGTTCAATCAAAAGATTTTATAATACTTTTCTTTTGGCAGCAGTTTATTCATCATTCATTATTTATTAAAGCTCTAAAACGTTACTTTTTAAAAGTTTTTCTACAACATTAAATTAAAATTTCGTAGGGGGAAAAAAAAAAAAAAAAGTGTCCCCCCAAAACTTGTGTTAACTGTTATCACACCATATTTTTCCTTTCAATTGGTGGAATCATCTCTCAGAATTGTGCAAGTTACAGGGAATGATGTCACTTTCACTCACTGCTAAGATCTGAAGCACTGAAAAGTATCTGTGCTCTCTAAAAAAATATTTGAAAACTTTTTACACCAGGATCGGGACATCAAATGCTTTCTCGCAATTATAGAATGAGTAATTTTATGTGTGTGTATATATATATATATATATATAAATAAAAAAAACACACATAGACAGAATGACAGACAGACTCAAAACTATAGGAGTGACACATCTTGGTTATTCTATTGTCTTTAATATAGTTAGACTAATAATAATCATTCTTAACTAAGTGTAAAATAGTCTTATTGCTTTTAGATGGAAAAGCTGCCCATAACTCCTGGTCTTGGATTGTTCTACAAAATAAACGAATTAAAAAAATGGATTTGACCAGCAATTCAGTGTATCTGTCAAATCATTTAATCATTAGAGTTTAATCATTTCTTTCCAAAACAAAATGGCTAAGCATTTTCGCATTATGGCCATCATCATGTGTGTTTGAAACCCCATAAATTGTCATAAATTAATTTTTATTATATATATATTTTTTTTTTTTTTTTGTTTTTTTAACAAACATTGACATTTATTGGTTAAAACGGATCTTTGTAAGAACTTGATGAATGAGTGAGAATTGAAATTAAATTTGTTTCACAGATGACTAGCTAACATCAATACTACACAGACAATTTGAGAAGTGCACACTGTAAATTCTAATCAGTTAACCCTACTTACTGAAATAGTATAGTAATTTCTACTAACAAAGGTTATTTTAGTGTTATAAACGTACACGCAAGTTCTGGTAACTCAGAATCACTATTTTAAGCCCACTATAATGCATGTGGAGTTCAAACAACTCATTTAAGTTGAACAAACTCTTCCAACATTGCCAGCAACTAGGAATTTCTTACTCGTGTTTACTTAAACAGCAGTCTAATTTAATTGCTAAAAGCATGCAAACCGATTACATAAAAATAAATAAATAAATAATCGTTAGTGATCTACAATGATCCTACAACATTCCTTACACATACAATTTCAGATAAACGTCAAGGTAAATGACACTTCAAAGTTAAATGTAATGTTTTGTATCTCAAGATATACGAGATACAACTTGTATCTCAGACATTTTGAAACAAAAACATCTGATATGAGGAATGCTTGTAAACAATGCAGTACGATGACTTTAGAGTGGGACTTGGGTTGGCCACACAAGTTGTAAATAAGTTACTTTAAGTCAAGAAGCACACTGTAAGCATTCTTCACGCTATTAGGGTAATCAAACCTTGCAGTAACTCAAAAGCAGCATGTGGCAGTCCGGAAGCAAACGGCTGAGGAACATCCTGGAGACCGTTCTTCAGAGCACTACACCCTAAAAATGATGGCAGAAGACACAGGGTCAAGGCAGAGAAGATTTGAACAAGAACATAAAACAATCTTTATAAAACACTGTAGGAAAAAATAAATAACACGGACATGTTGATCACTTTTCACAATTTCATGACTTCACTCAAAATTCAAATTTATGTCCTCATTTACTCAACCATGACTTCTTCAGATGTGTTTTCATGTTTTGGCGGAGCTCTTTGGAATGCAACATAAATGTGTCAGCCGTTGCCTTGCAAGAGTTAAGATACCAGATGTAAATAAATAATATTATTTTTTACTATTAACTTGGTTATTTTGCTTAAATTGCAAGCTTTGCTAGCTACAAAGAAACTGTTGGTTAGGCAAACAGCCGACCCTGAGCAGCGCGTTTAAGAATCCCAGATCAAGGCTGCTTTGTAATTAGAATAACCAAGTTCAAGTGGAAATTTAACTGAAACTGTAGAACAGTTTGGCCCAAAAGTACATGAAACGCCACCGCTAATATGGATTTTATGGTATCTAGAAACATTTTGAAGTGTTCGTTTTGGGTTACATACCTTAATTTGTGCCATGAAGATAAGTTTTATGGGATAGAATTACATAAAGATTAAACATCATAATTTTCATTTTTGGTTGAACTAGGTATATAATCAACATTCATCTTTATGCAAACATCTAGCAAATACAAAGCAAATTATGTACTTGTTTAAAGTTACTCCACCCCAAAACGAAAATTGTGTTATTAATCACCCCGCATAACAGTTACATGTGTCTTCAGAATGCAATTTAAGATCTTTTGGATGAAAACAGGGAGGCTTGTGACCGTCCCATTAACTATAAAACTATTACCACTGTCGAGGTGCAGAAAAGTATGAAAGACATCATCAAAATACTCCGTCTGCTATCAATAGTGCATTAATTAATATCACTGGTTTTGATGTGGCTACCTTAATATTTTAAGTAAGGCTTACTCGCCTAGCATTTTCGCCTAAACATAGCTGTAGAAAACTGATTGTATTCTAAATTAGGAGAGCTTCCATGCAAAAATCATAACACAGTTTAACTTCACAGAACATAAAACCAATATTAAAAATAATAATGCCATTCAGGAACCCTTTTACAATCAAAATGAAAAAGCTCCAACAGACCTGCCTGGAAGTTGATTAGTAACTCTGATGTTGCTTATACAGGTCGGGACTGCACTCTGGACACCCCTCCTTTAGACGATCAATTATCCATAGAGCAAGGGTGTCCACGCTCGTAGAGGACACGGTTCTCTGAGATCCAAATTCCCTTGACGCACCTGCCTGTAAGCTCCTAGCGTGCCTAGCCAGACCTTCATTAGCTGGTTCAGCTGCGTTTAATTGGGGCTGGAGGTGCAGTCTTCAGGACAGTGATTCTCCAGGGCCAAATGTGGACGTCCCTGAAATAAAGTCATACATACAACTCTAATTAGTGAGAAAACAGTGGGTGTAAGAATTCACAATGACCAAAAAAACCCAAACATTTTTTAAATAAATAAAGAAAATACAGATACATGTAAAGACACACATAACACTCCAATTGGATATTTTAAAAGAAGAGTAAGAAACAGTTTTTCATTGTACCTGGACTGTTAAGCGGATGTCCCAACTCTTAAAAATACAGCACAACAATCCAGCTTTTATTTCTGCGGAAAACGTTTACAAAAACGAATATTTTTTTTACAAACCTAAAAGAAAAATCTTTCGTGGTGTAGCTACACCTTGCGTCCGCTTCGCTTTGAAACTTAAAACCACCTAATGCCTAATTAATGTCATTTGATAAATATTAACATTCGATTCATTTCTCAGGCGCTGTGCCAAAGCAAAAAGTGTATTTAAAAGTAATTATTTGCTATATGCTTATCTGGGCATACCTAGAGAAAAAGCGAGCAACGCAAGGCGTACAATTCAGTCTGCACCGACTCTCCAAATTCGCCTCAGGACCATGTCAAACAAACAGGCACGCTTCTCACGCGCCGCTTTGTCCCAAACGGAAATTACGCCAGGTGTAACGCCCATTACGGTAACGGACATTTTTACACCAACTATAGTTAGTATACTTACTGCATGACACTATTACTAAGTACCCTAGTAACTCAAAACCAGGGTAAGCAATGAAATGAAATGAAATGAACATACACAAGTACATTTTTACCTTTATAACGCCATTTTGTATTCAGAGTATCATGTTTTTATATCAACAACTCAAATTTAACCAATTACTTTCAAAAAATGAAAATGTTTCCAAAATAAAAATATCAGTATGACAAGACCTCATTGCTTGTGTGCACATGAACTGCATAATGTACATTAGCCTAAATAAAAAAGGTCTACATTCTGTGCAACCTAAACAAACTGCAGCGATGCTCTGAACTGAAATTAATTTTCCAACAAACACAAAATGATGATATATAAAATACATAACGCTCCAATTTGCTACATTTGAAAAGACTGAGAAGTGTCTGCAATGTCATGTTTATAATGCTGCAATATAATTGTTGTTGTTTAACCATGTTTACTGTTTACTGAAAATTTATAAAATTACAGTCAATAAATACAGACTAAGTAAATACAAAGATCTTATTCTTTTAAAAACAGTGTTTCTTGATACTTTCATTCAAGTCAATATGGTCTGATATATTGACTTGTCAATATTTTGTCTGTTGGCAAACTCGTCCTTTCTGAGATATGTTTTGTTAATTTTTTGATTGACGATTAAACAAAATATAAGCTTTGTGGCTTACACTCATCCATTCTAATGTATGAGCATTTGGCTCACAGGAAATGGGTAACAAGCTGTGATGATAAGCAACCAAACAACAAACAGAGTGGGCTATATAGTGATTCCGGCTGGCAAAAAAATCAGAGCAGTCACTGAGCGACTGAATGGCAAACACAAGCACTGCTGGAGTCTTTCTAAAGTGTTGATAAGCTTATCCTCTGTCATTTACTGCCAGCTGTGTCATGGCACTTCCTTCTCTGGAAGAAAAAAAAAAAATAGCAGTCTTACATCTAATATACAGTAGTCTATACCATCCCAAAAATTTTTAGGTGCGATTGACCAGTCACTATTATTCCAGAAAAAACCCAAAAGCATATATTAAATAGAAAAGCAACAGCAGCAGTGTAGCTGCAGAGTACAGAATAAAGCTGAACATCAAGCACTGTGACAAAAATTCCAGAACATCCCTTCAGGGCAATTTCTGCCTCTGTAAACCGCTCTTACAGTTTCAAAGGGCCTGTGAAATGATTTATTTCTTTTTAAAGCCATAAAGAAATGAAGCAAGTGGAAGGATAACCAAAGTGTAGCATTGGGTCACCGGTGACGCGGGCTGACTTTTCTTTGTATTACCAAAATATTTCTGCAGGGGGCAGTATTGATCTTTTTCACAGACTTTGACTTTTTGGATCTCTTATAAGAAAAATAGATTTTTCCACAGTGCTTCTTCACAAGACATGGCAAAAGAAAAAAAAATAATAATAATACAAATAAATGTTAAAAATTAAATGGATTTATCATTTCTATGACATTTAGATATGCAATCCCTCACTAAATTGCATGAAATTATGTTTTATATTTTATTTTATGTATTTCTTGAATGTACACATGTACATTGTTTGTCTTGACATTTGCAATGTAAAATACAATTGTTATTAAAATTAGATTATTCTTTTGGTTTAACAGATTTAAATAATATTATTTTAATTTATAAGGCAAGCAAATAATCATAGCAATATTTTTTTTTCCAATTATGTTTTTCTAATTCATAATGTACTTTTGCCATCTATAAGGTCCCAAGATTTAATTAAGTCAGACTAAACACTCTTTTGTGCATCAAGCTTTCCTACAATTGGACAGAGCAATAATGTTTAGTATTTTGTATGTAAGTTTTGTATTTTGTAACATGAGATTGAAAAGATATGGTAATGTTGTCAATAAATGTAATATTAAATCAGACTTTGACTGCCAATAAAGTTCTAGCATACTTATCATCATCATCATTATCATCATAGTCACATACTGAATAAAATGACTAATTAATCTATGAACATTTAGCCATTTTCAACCCAAAACTTATTTCTTGGACCAATTCTTTCTGTCTACTTCTACATCTAAATTTTTTAATGGCGTTGCTTCTGTGTGAACAGACAGCCTAGGGCAAAATTATTTTTCATGCTTTCTGCTTCCTCCTAAAGTGAATTATGCTCTTTTTCTTTCAGAGTTCAGAACATGCTGTTGTGCAAATATTCTTCATGTAGCGCAGAACATAAAAACAGAAAAAGCCATTTGCTCCTCTCTGTGGCTCTGAGCAGATGTGGGCGTTAAAGAAGTTTGGACAATTTGGACCCACCTCCGCTCCGAAAGCTCATTTAAATATATTTTACCAAGTAATGCGTATCAACAAATCTGTCTAACAAGAAAATCCAAAATATAAGTCAGAAAGAAGTTTTTGGGACAGAATTCAATGTGACAGCTTGAGTTACTAAGTTTGGAAGCGGTACATTTTCTTCTTTATTCAAGGAAGTCAAGGAAAGTAAAACTACATTAAACCCTGAGGCATCGCTTGTTATGAGTCATTGTGAAATATTCTTGTTTCTACACATAAATTGGACGAGTTGATTTATTCCAACGAATGTCTGCAGGGAACGAAAAATAGAAGGTACTATAAGGTAGTGAACATGAAGAAAAATCAAAGGTGGAAAAATATGTATGTGGCCTGCAGAAATAAAGGTGGTAGAGTTACATCAGACAGTCCTCAGGTGAACGCTTTACTCATTTGTTGATGCACAAAATCAAACAAATTAAAATATTTCATAACATTTTATGTACGCTCTCAGAAATAAAGGTACAAAAGCTGTCACTGGGTACACTTTTGGACTTATTAGGTAATATGCACCATTTAGGTACAAACATGTACCTTTTGAAAAGGTACCACCACAGTGACAGCTTTTGTACCTTTAGAGTGTACAATAAACATTTAATTGTGTTATTCGTGTATAATTTCAGGCTGATCCAAATAAACATTGACAGTCTCAGCCTCACTACATTTTTCAAATCAACAAAAAAAGACGTGTTGGGTTTTGAAATAGGCCTAAGAGTTTATTTGGCTTGAGAATTTGGGTTCGTGCCCAACAGACGGTGTTTATCCACACCTTCACGACTCAAAAGTGCATGCCAGCCATCTCATATGAGTAGCTTACAATGATTTTGCATTCGTGTTGCCATCATCCTGTTCATTCTGCATTAAAATAACCTCAACTGGATTTTAAATGTTGTTTTGAATTGAAATTTAATGTATAAAAAGTGCTACAAGAAACATGCAGGACGCTGATTTAGTAAAAAAAGAATCAAGCGTTCAAGAGGTTCATTTAAATAAACTATTAAATAGCTATTGCTCAGACAAACTTTCAAACAGAGAAGATTTTGGTGGAATAGATTGAGTTCACTAATGCTCAAAACCAAACAGATGGTCGCTGTACTTTAATGGACACGTTTCTGTGTGTGATAAATGGAAAGTTTGTGATTTTAATGGAATTTTTTTTTATATATTATATTATTCAGAGCCAGATAAGGTCCCGCTGCGGTCTGGTGCAGATCAAATGCATATAAATGGCAGGATATCTAGTCAATTTGTTTTGGCAGGGAGCATTGGCTGGTGGACGCCTGGCAGTCGACTGCGCAGCAATCAGAAAGAAGAGCTGGAACGTGAAAACACACACCTGTATTATTCAGGAAGCCCAGAGAGATGTCGGTGTGCAGGAAAATATCAGAGATGGACAAAGTACACAACTCTGTAACTTGAGTGAAATTACAGATTACATATACAAGTTTCACTTGATGAACAGATGAACGATATCAGCCTGCCGCTCCTATCATATCAGTTTTAAATATAAAGTACTTCTTTACTTCTCATTTCTCCTTCACGAGCTGACAAAATATCCTTCACACAGTTTGTTTACATTCGTATTCGTAGCAGAAGCTATTCTTATCATAGCAACCTACAAAAGCACAAAGTAGGTACACTTCGAACTATCAGAGAAAATAAACTCGCTACAAGCAGACATTTCTCACCACAAGCACTGAACATAATCCAGCTTTATACATACTTCGTTATTTTAATTACCTTCTGTCTAACAATAATGTGAATTATGAACTGGGTACTGAAGACATGCTGGTCATTTGCTTCTGCAAAGCCGATTGCTGAAATTACCCATCAGCCTCTGGTTTGGCTGTAACTCGATGGTTGTTGTTCACTATTGACATGCCTCTCAGGTGCAGGACTCGTGTGGCGGGTGATAAGATGAGTTTCCAGTCAGAGTGAAACAACTCAACATTCAAGTCAGGTGAACTCAGTCTGAATCCCTCAGTGAGACTCGACATATGGAATTTAAACCTTTGCTAGCTAGCTAGCCTTATTAACTGTTCAATTAATTCTGCCTTATTCAGACTAGTGAAGTAAACTCATGTTGTTTTAATCTGTCATCATTTCCACAAGGACAATATTTTTCATGAAACGTGGCATGTGATTCATTATCGCAGTCCCGACCTGATCAGATGAAACAATTCATTGAAAAGGTAATGAAACATTCCTGATGCGTCTCTGAAGACGGAAAGCAAAAACAATATTAATAAGATGGAGGGGGACATCGATACGTGCCTCTATTTGTGGTCAG
>JAUCMS010000079.1:11453462-11468337 GCA_032357445.1 Enteromius radiatus | reverse complement strand
TCAGTGTTTTCTTAAACAGAGCATTAGCATACTGTCATTGACAATCAGCTGCTGCCAGAGCACTTCATCCACAGATTTATGAACAATAGATGTTTAGTGCTATGTTTATGTAGACATATGTAAAATACTGTATGTAAACATTTAGTGCTATGTTTAACGCAGTTGGTTTGAAAAAGGCTTTTATTAAGTTTCTATGAACTAACAGCAATTTTGTAATATTTCAAGAGCAATAGAGCAGCTTTAATCCTGAATCCCTGTGCATGTTTATCCATGTAGTCCTCATGACCTCAGGAATTGGGAATAAATTGTTTTTAACACTGTCATTTGATGTCAGAAAAACAAAAACACTGATAATTCTGTTTCTGTTCACACCTCATTATCATAAACATAACTCTTATCTCTTATATCACATGTCAGGCATTTGCATGATATATTCTGACGCTGTTTCGCTAATGAAAGTGCCACTTACATGCTATTCTCTACTATGCATCAGTCACAATACATAACAATGTTAATCATTTCTGTTGTTTATCTTCTTTTCCTCAGCTGAAAGAGTTCATCCTGACCAGCGGGGGAGAGTCAGCACCTGCGTTCGCTCGAGCCGTTGAGATCGTTCAAGCTAATGTAAAATGGCACGTCTTGTTCCAGCAACAGTTTTACAGATGGCTACAGAAAGCTCTCGATGGTTAGCCTCTATTTGCGTTGAAACCCTATCAGACATCTACAGGCCAGAGAGGATACTTATGTGAAATTAAAAATAAAACATTTACGGACTTAACAGCAAAACTGAACTTCTATTTCCCTGCTGTTTATGAATCAACCAGGCACCGACAGACGAATTCGCAGAGAACAGCGCCGCCCTGCTGGCCAGCACAGTCACTGCTTAATAGACAATATAAGGTGGAGGAAAAGGAAAGTTGTAGAAAATGAATTGAAAGAATTGCATCAATTAATAACTGATGGAATGAAATTTGCACTTTTGAGTTTCATTTTGACGTGATTTGACCCTCTTTTATCCTAATTTTATTGATAATATGAAATATAAATTCTTTTTAAAGCATAATCTTGACAAGCAGTTTTTGAAAAATGCAGTTTTTCCCCAATTCAGTCGAATTTAGGAGCTTCACGTGTATGTTTATTAACTACAAAAGAAAGAAAATGTCTATGAAAGGACTCCCTCCCCAAAGACTGCTGCTGTTCTCAGACGGAACAGAAACGCTTCTCAAAGTTTACATTTCAGTGATAAGTTGGTCTTTGCTTTCTTTGCACAATAACACCATTTTATTGATTTATATTTTGTACAATATCAAATGAGGCCATATCTACTTTCATCATTCAGTTAAACAAAGGTCACTGCAGGTCAAGAGAGGATCCAGAACAGGTTGTTGTCATTTGTCTGTTATCATGGACAAACACATGCAGACTTCTGATTATGATTATGGGTCGATGCGAATTAAGGATTTCTTAAAGGTCCCTATCTCTGTTGTCTTGGGTCAGTAGTGGATTGAAGATGGAGATTCTATAATATTTACACATGATGATTCTACGCTCTCAGAAATAAAGGTACAAAGACTTTCACTGTGGTGGTACCTTTTTAAAAGGTACATATTTATACCTATCCGGTTTAAATATATACACTTTGGGCCGGTTTCCCGGATAGGAATTAGATTAAGCCAGGACTAGACCTTTGCTAATTTAGGACATTTAAGAATTTTTAGAAACATGTCTAACAAAAATGCATTATCTGTGAGCATTTTAAGACCAAACAATGGCAATGATGTATTTTAAGATATCTCAGTGCGAGCTTTTTCCAGTTTAGACAGCTCTTATTTTAATCTAGGACTAGTCTTAAACCCTGTTCGGGAAACCGGCCCTTTAAGTACTAATAACAAACATGTACCGCAGGGACAGCCTTTGTACCTTTCTTTCTGAGTGTGTGTAACTTGAAGAATATGCATATACGTGTATGCTGGTTTATGTGTATATATTTATTAAATAACATATGGGTCAATGATGAGGCATTTTATTATTATTATTTATTTGTATTTTTTTTAATTAAATGGATAGTTCATCCAAAAATTTAAATTCTGTCATCATTTACATCATTTACCCTTATTTCATCCCATGTGCCTTTTATCTTTGGAATTAAAAATACATATTTTTTAATATTTTCTCATGATTTTTGTCTTCTAAGGAGGCACGATTGCTTTATATGATAAACAGATTAAGCTTTTATTCCCATTTACCCATTGATCAACAAAAAATAAAGCTCATTAGTATGCTAGAAACTCAAAACAGAAGCTCAACTGTGTGCTAGACGTGCAGGAACAAACCTCAGTGGATGTAATACAACTTGAAAGCAAATTATAGTTTTTTTAATGAACTATCCATTAAAGTTATTTAAAAGTACTGTATATTGATGCAGTTTATACAGACAATGACGTAAAAATGTAAACTTCTGAAATGTTCAAACTCTAAATTAGAATTTTTATATGTTGGGTGAATATTAAAATAATATGTGTCAGGGTGGTGTAACCATTTATTTTAAAATATTTGTCATGATTACTTTTGATTATTTCGTAATAATATAGTAGAATTATTTATTCTTATTTTTTTTTAAAGCCATATTAATATCCAAATCACTGTGGTATAACCAGCATATAACATTTTAGTCACATTTCACCTTTTTATTACGTGGCAAAGGTTGTCAGATGTCAAATGGTATAACCTTAAAAATATTTGGAATTAATGATATCCATATTACATTTATTTATGGATTTTGCTAACATTTATTTATATATATTAATCATTTTTTATTACCTGGTGGTTGCACCACTTGACATTTTATTCAATATTTGTTTACATACACCCTTATGATCGACCCATATTTTCTTCTACTCTTGTGCAGAGACGTACTTATTACGAAGCTTTTTTCACCATTTACATTTTGTAGATATGTTGACCTATCCTCTCAAGTTAATTTGTGTCTGTTTATTTGTTTTGTATACGTTGCAGGCATAAAATGTAAAAATGAAAAGCTTAAATATATATCAGTTATCAGTGCCTTTTCTACCTCACTATCCTTTTCCAATTAGAAAGACTGGCAGTGCCTTAAATAAACCTGTCGTAAACATTCCCATGATTTGGTGTCTGATTTTTCAAACGAGTCAGACGTAGCAGGTTTGAAATGTTTCAAGCTTACATAAAAGCAGCTGGAGCCACAGGTGTCGACACAGTAAGATAAAGTGTTCAGTGTTATGCAGACTCTGACGGTTACTACCAAAGTCCCTACATAAAGTATAACGAATGACAGAAGAAAAATTTGACAAGTCAACCAAATAAAATGGTTCTATTGTGCACTTCTGTGGATGCCAAAACAAGTCTGCAATGTCTATTATTTCTCAGTACGAGGAGTTCACTTTGTCAGTTTTTGTAGAGCATTCAGGGAACAACATGAGAACATTATTGTACCATAAAAATATCTATCCAACATCATTTTTGCCAGCTCTATAATGAAAACTCATACTTATGGTCTAAAAAAAATAATAAAGACAAATCTGAACTGAAGGTTTTTTAGTTTATTTTTAAGCAATATGGAGTGTATAGTGGTTCTGTCTAAAAGGAAATCTACCAGTCACTGGCTGATTGAATCAGTGTCTGCAAAGCTAGACAGTGACAAGAATTTCTTAAAAAACATGAGCACCGTTATACTCTTTCTACCTTTGCATCATGCTGCTGAAGTACTGATAAGTCCTTCATTCGTTTTTGCCTCCAGGCCACATGCTCACGTTTCGATCTCCGTGGTTCTGAATAACCTCCTTTACTGGATTGATAAACAGCAGCCACACTTGCTTTAACGCTGCCAGTGGCTCTCAAAACATTCATAATGCACCTGAGACTAGTATAACAATAATCTGTATATTAAGTATTTTTCTTTTTAATCTTGCAATGAAAAATAGCTTTATTATTTGCTCACGGCTCAAAATAATCTTGTGGGAATAATACATTTTTCATTTGTCCAGTGTATACATACAGGTATATCTATAAATAAACACACACATATATATGTGTGTGTGCACGCACATGTACCTGTATGTATTATTATACAATAATACAATATAATTCTATCCAAAAGAAACATTTTTATTTACATAATATATCTGTATGTACGGTGTATATATATATATATATATATTATGTTTATATAAATACACACACACACAGTATATGATTTTTTTTTTATATTTAGCATTTTGTATTTATTATAAATATATACAAGTTTTTATATGTAGAAATTTATATTCATATAATTATTATTATTATATACAAATATATTTAATATATAAACGTAATTTTCAATCTTTTTCTTAAATACATATTACATGAATGGGTGTGTATTTATATATGCACATAATGAATGTACAAAGTGCATTATTAATACATTTATTTTGGATGTGATTAATATCGATTAATAGTTTGAAAGCACTAAGATAGACAGACAGACAGTACTTGTAGACTATATATTATAAAATATAAATTAGGACCATAGACTTTATTTAGTAGCTTCTATAAACACAATACACTGTACTTGTAGCTACAGTATTTACAGATACTAAAGAAAGGCACTAAAAATCAACACTTGAAAGCAGAAGAGCAACCCAGAAGCATAACTGGAGAATTTGTTCTGATCCATAAGGCAACATCAAGGACCATGACGAAAATTCCAGAACATCCCTTCAAGGCAATTTTTACGCCATATAAACCTCGCCCTTACGCTTTCAAAGGGTTGTGAAATGATGTATTTCTTTTAAGGATGACTAAAGTTTGGCGGCGAGTCAAAGATAAAAATTGAAACGGGGAAGTAGAACTGGAGAAATCACAAAAATACATACTATCGTCCTTCACTATTACCAGAGTATTTCAGCAGGTGTCAGTACTACGCTTTCTCGCAGTTCTGGAGTGCTTCGTTGGCAGAGAGCGCAAAACGGATGCTAGCTGCGCCACGCGACGCCTAAAAAGACGCGCCGAGTTACCAGTGCCAATGCTTTTTCGATACTTCTAACAAGAAAGACAACGTTTAGAACGTCGCATTTTGCAAAGACTATATAACTGTGTACTTGAAGGTATCGTTTCTGAGTGTGCTACTGTATATTCCCTCTATCCTACTACCTCAAATTGAATTGTGCTTTATATTTACAGGTGACTGGAGGCTATTGATTTTTTTCTTACTTTCTTTCTTTTCTGGATATGAAAGCTAAATCAACAAAATGGAAACACATTAGTCATTCTTTTATCGGCAAAGATGTTTTACCAGGCATTTGGTCCGCTCTGGGCTCTAATGTAGCATCACTGCCAAGTACACTAATATTGTCCCTACAATCTTCCATTTGGAATAGTGCTGCAA
Source organism: Enteromius radiatus (assembly GCA_032357445.1). Lineage (NCBI taxonomy): Eukaryota > Metazoa > Chordata > Actinopteri > Cypriniformes > Cyprinidae > Enteromius > Enteromius radiatus. The sequence continues at coordinate 11,462,933 of JAUCMS010000079.1, read as the reverse complement.
GACACTGACAACAGATCAAAACAATAACATGTGCCAAATGCTGATGGGATAGAGAGAAAGAGAGTGAAATTGCAAAAAGCATTTTTATCACCTCAATATGAATTTTTTATGCTCAGTGTTTTGGTCAGAATGGCCACCATTATTAATGATTAGCTCACATTGAAAAATACGAGAAATTAAAACAGAAAATTCATATTTTTTCCCCTAATGTTTACTGTTCTGTGAAAAAGTGGTGCTTTTAGTGAGATTATAGACAGACAGTTTCATCTTTGGGGTAACCTTTTCAAAAAGATGGAAACTTTTGCATACACATACTTAGTATGCATGCAAATCTCTCACAATATCAAACAATAGCTTTGCTAATGATCAATCAAAATAAATCTATTGTGCATTACTCAAGAGCAATGTTAATTACAAAGGAGGACTGTGATGTTATTGTGAGGAAAAGAGTCATTTTACATCAAATCTTAATGAATTCAAAGCATTTGACAAGTTTGGAAGAGGAAATGGCTTTGATGTTTCGGTTTAATGAATCAAAGGGGAAAATAAAGAAACAGTGGGTTGACTGAACATCTTAGGGGAAAAACAGCATTCAATCTGTCATCGTGTACCCCGAGCTCTGATATTGCATGCTAAAACTCACAGAGGACATCTCATCTGAACTAATCTCAGCAGAGATTGTGTTTACAGGGCATAACTATTCTTTTCCACCCACATTTCTGTTTCGGGAAAAAATAGCTTTATAGTGACTAAGGTAAAGATAAAAGAAATGTAAAAAAAAATATTAGATTAAATTGCATTTCTATTATTTTTGAATGCAATTACATTAATACTTTTAATAATTAAATATTCAGTTAATTCAGATTATTTGTTCATAGGAATTTGCTCAGTAATAAAAAAAATATTTCACCCCTCCCTGTACAAAACCAAAATCACTTACTTTCTTCTGTGGAACTCCAAAGGAGATGTTTTGAAGAACGTTCACGCTGCTCTAAAAGGACAAACAAAAAGTGGACTATTAGGTTGTGTGTTCAGAACTCAAACAACAGACCATATAATGGAAGAAAAAAAGCATTGCACCTAGATTTTTAAAAGTTTATTCAAAGGAAAAAGACTGAATATGTATCTATAAATCATTGTTACACTGTAAAAAAAAATCAAAAGCTGACTTAACTTAAAATTTCAAGGCAACTTGTTGCACAGTTTTTTTTTTTTTTTTTGAGTTTACTCAACTTTGAACCAAGTTGTTCACTCAACCCAAATCACTGAGTACAGTCACGTGTCTCTTTTTTGTCCAGCTAACACACTTTAGAAAGTAGATAGATTTCTTTCTGTTATTTGGAAGATTTTTTTCTTTCTTTTCTTTTTTTTTTTTTTTACAAATGATTAATTGGTAAACTAGTCTAATAAGTAGACAACATTCTACTTGTAAGACAACTTACATGACTTAAGATGTCCAGGAAACAATAAAAAATGAGTGGTTGAATATAGCCTAAGTCTTAAGAGTAGACACACTAACCTCAAGAATGGTGACAACCAATAAATATTAAAAACATCTCTTTACATCACTGTGCAACAAATATCTAACAAAAAATCCTATATTATAGTAACTGCATAATTTAGTTATGCTGCAATGCATGCTGGGAACTCTTAACACTTCAACAACATGAAATTCTTTGTTTGACTAGTTGGAACAACATTTGGGGTAATTTTGACAAGGGCATAGCATTTTTTCGTTTTTGTGAACTAGAAAATGTGTTGTTCCATTTTTTACAGTGTACATATTCAAAACTTGAATCATCCCATTTGAATATCTGCTTGCTGAAATAATAGCCACCCAGAGGTTCCGTCCTTTCCTTTATACCTCTCTGAAATGGAGACGAATCTAATCTCCATAACAACATAGTGACCTTACTGTGATTTTGACTTTCAAAAGCTCCATTACTCTTATCAATGCTCCATTCTGTGTTTTAATTTCCCATTATCATTTTAAAATATTTGTAGAGAAGGATTTAATTACGGCTCACTGAACAGTCTGAATGTTTTGCTTGGAGATATTTTACTAGATATTCTTTTTTAAACTCCAGTCGGTAACTGTGAAAAGATAAGTAAAGGGTTTGATAAGGTAAGGTGAGATACTAAATACTTGATGTGATCACACTCATTTCTCTTCTTTGTAAACAACCCAGCGCTCCTGTGTGAATTTCCTGTGAGAGCATCCCTTCTTTTGAAGATGCGAGCGGATATTGGATTAGCAATGTAATCAATATCTAATTACCTTTATCAAAAGGCCTGGGGTTTTAATAGTTGGTTCAGTGGGGGCAGGATACTCTATTTAACATTTAACAGTTAGAACATAACCTGCTGTTCTTGCTTCCTTCTCATTAGCACTGTTTTCATACCTAGTGAGCTCTCTTGTTGCCTAAGTGTCTAAATTGGTAGCTGCCATCTAAACCAACATCCTAAATAAATCTTCACTTTAATGATACTGACTCTACATAGTATCTACAAGTACAGTAGACCTAATTTCCCTGCATTTAAGACAGGATTTACATCTCTTGATATATTTATTAATGAATAAAACTGGACTAAGGACTGATCCCTGTGGAACACCTTTAATTACATTAATAAAACGGCTTTCTCCAGTACTTATATCTCATAAATAATTACCAAACAATCCAACTGTATTTTCCGATGAACCTTACTCTATGCTTCAGTACTGCACAATCCACCAAAGCTTTAGATAAATCAATAAAAAGGGCTGCACAATGTTGGCAAATATCTAATGAAGCCATAACATTACTTTTAAGGCTGCAGTAATGGTGCTTTAAAACACTACAAATCAGATCAAATATATTTTTTGGCAATTGTTTACAGGACATTTAGAACCTTGGCTAAAATAAATAAATTGGTTATTCCAGCTTACCCTTGGGAAAAGTACACTTCAACTCAGGGTTTCTGAGCTCTTGCCCTTAAGGCCTACTTTCCTGCAGAGTTTACTTCAACCCTAATCAGAAACACCTGAAGAGGCTAATCAAGGTCTTGGAGAGAAAGTAGCAGGCAGGTTTGAATTCGATCAAGGTTGGGGTTAAACTTCAGCAAAGTGGATCTCAAGGGCCAGAGTTAAGAACACCTGCTTTAGCATAAAACAATTATTTATTTATTATTTGTTATTAAAACTTATACTTATTAGGGAAATTGTATGCTAAGATACTTTAGATACACTTTAGCATAATATAGCTAAATTTAGTATAATTCAGCAAAATAAATGTACTTTTTAAAACTAAATATAATTTAATATATTTGAATTACATTTATTTCATGCATAGTATACTATAAATACATTTTCATGTATATGTACTTAATAAAATGCCATGAAATTGTACTTTTAGTATACTAAATTGGTATACGTAAATCTGCTAAATAAGAATAACAAATTTAATTGCACTTTAATTGTGCGGAAGTAGTGCTGAAGTCCAATTAAAGACATACTTAGTATATTTGATTGTGCTAAAGTGGAACTATTGCAAGTATATTTTAGGTACACTTTAAATATTTTGCATTTAAAGGACAATATTACACAATCCTCATTAAAAGTGACATAAACACATTTTAGGCTTATTAATAAGAAATGTGCATTGTGCACAAGTAATACTCCAAATAAAGTGTAATTAAAATCTTCTAGTTATCCTTCAGTAAATGTGTTAATAGATTTGAACTATACTTGGTACTAAATAAATACATTTGAAATAAAATTATTTTTTACTAAAGATATAAAGTAAACATTAGATGCAATTAAACACAAAAGTGCCAAAATCTCTGTAAAGATTAGTCAACAAGCAAGCTAAGGACACAACTAATACCAGCTTATATTGACGTACGATATATTTTTCTCCTCAGAAAGCTGCCTACATAGGCAGCTCAGGTTTTATAACAAGGCAATTATCTCACAGCTCTTTCTAATACCACATAGTCCTTGCAACCAATCTAAAAAAGTACTTGCTGACCTAACATGACTGCAAGAGAGTATAATACAGAGAGCTGGGAAAGGGAGTTGAACTTGGATGTTGTTCTGGTTAAAGGGCTTCTTCCCTGCCATCTGCTGTCTGTTTTCTTACAACTAATTCCACTCTTGAGCCAGTTTCTCTTCACCCACTGATAGCTGCACCTTTGTCCTCTCTGTCTCAAGCCCTACCCTCTTTCAAGTCTTCTTTCCCTTCATTCTTTTAGTCTTTGTTCTTATAAATCATCTCTCATGTTCTCCTTCTCCGTCTTGGGCTAAAAGAGAGCATCAGCAGAGGGTGTTACACTCAGCCATATGGATTAAGGTGAGGTTTCAAAGAGGGTTAGATAATGTGTGTCTCCGTCCTATGGCTCTCTGACCGCTGATCAATACCATCTCAGCTCCACAGTCACATAATCACCTTACAGATGAATGAGACCGATCTGACGACTCTCAGACAGAGTATCTGCTGCTTTGTGAAGATGCCCCATAGGGACCAGTGTAGCGGACAGCCATTGATCATCTGCATCGCTCCAGAGGGAAAGGAGAGAAATGAGAACAAGGTCCCTGTGGAATGTCGTTGGTGATGGAGCATAGATGTTGAAATTATGTGAAGGTTGCTCCAAAGAGAAGACATTTCATGCCTTATTTGGCATTTTAGCGAGAATCAGAAAAAAAAAAAAAGAAAAAGCAAAGCATGTAATTTGAAGATAAGGCAACAGGATTAGTGAGACAGAACAAGAAAAAAACAAGGCAAGACAAGGCTTAGCTGGACTGGACACAAGATGCACATTTTAACAACAAACTGGAACAGAAAAGAAAACACTGAGGAAATACCTAGGAGAGAAAACAAGGGAGGACAGATGAAGATGAACCAATAATTAAGTAATAATTATACAATTAGGCTGTGTCCACCAAAGTTTTTTTTTTGGGAGCAAAGGGAGCACCATGCCTTTTAAATGGCTCTTCACTGTCACTTTTAAGTAGCCAGTCACAGTGGAGGATGGGCGGGACTAATACCACACAGACCAACCATCACACCCTACTTGTACAACAAATAAGCAACAATGAAAAAATTACTATTGCTAGTTTACCCAATGGAATTCGCCACAACAACTTAAGTCTGTTTTCACTAGACACGACAAAGCGACCGTTGACTTTTGCCTTTAACAAACTCCTAATTTGTTCATCTATTAATTAATATTTGGTTTAGGTATTGGATAGAGTTAGAGATGTAGAATATGCTCATGCAGAATATGTACTTTATACTGTATGTTGTGTAAACTGTAATCAACCAATACGTTAACAAGCTAGTGAAAATTTAGTCCCTATATTATATTGTTATGTCCTCACGATGTGTCTTGGTGTCCATGGATGTTCCGTATAATAGCAACCAAAGCATCTTTACTTAAGAAAACACACAGTTTGGTGTTTTCAGGAGACAGTCTGGTATTTTCAGATGGCTAAAAATGCTTTGGTGGACACACGGCATAATAGGCAGGAAGCACATGGCACATACAAAAACAAACAAACAAAGCCATGTGCCCACATAAAACATGACACAAGAACATGTGCCCAATGAAAACTTAGCCAAGCTGCATGTTCACACAAAACAAGATGACAAAACACAAGGACACAAGAAAACACACAGGACAAGAGTGCATTCTGATGTAATAATAACTTGCGACAATACATTGAGGCCTTAAGAGGTCTAAGCAAGAAACTGAACAGTATTTATATGCTTTTTTGGCTGTTTCTATGGGCTGCGATACATAAGGATACTTATACATCTATGTGTGTGTATATATATATATATATATATATATATATATATATATATATATTTAATTTGATTTCGTCTGTTTTTTTGACTACGAAACTATATGACTGACAAACTGTGACTTTCTTAATTTCTTAATTCATTTTCTACTGAACAAACAAAGTCACCTACATCTTGGATGCCCTGGGGGTAAGCAGATCAACGTCAAATTTTCATTTTTGGGTGAATCAAATTGTTCATTGTCTATTTTCAATAGCTCAGATATTGAAGAAAGCACAGTTCAGATGGAAGTCATTTTCAAACCAAGCAACATTCTGTTGGCCAACACAATTAATCATAAATCAATGAATTCCTGAACTCGTGGATTTCCAAAAAACCATCAGTCCTATGTAGACAGTTTACCAAAAGCAGCTCTAGATCTGGGAACACAGCTTACTTCTTGTTCATATCATCATTTTACTAACCCTGGCATTGGCTTCAATGACAGTTGTCAAGTCAACATAGTGGAATAACATTTGGTATGAATGCTATGCTCGCTTAAAACACTCAATAATGAATTAAACATTCAGTGACCTTGAGTGACTGTAAACACCGCAAATCAACAACAAATCAGCAGTAAATACTCTAGTGACAAGTACAGGGCTTAACAGAAGAAGTCCATAAACCAGAACACAAACATTGGGAACACATAATCTGACAGCAAACAAAAATGAAGGGTAAAGGGGCGAATGTGTGGTATGGTGTGATAATGCAAAAAAAAACATCACAAGTTGGTCTGGGACACTATTAGATGTACTGTACAAAGGGAATTGGTGGTCGCTGCTGCTGCTGCTGTTACTGTTGGCAGATTGCTATTGATTCCTGTGACACAAGGGGTTTGGCCTTTAAAGATCAAACGTATGCCCTCACATCCTGCCCCGCAGCAAATGTAACCGCTTCCTTTGCCAGTCTTTTGCTCTGTCTTGTCCTCTGTGGAGTCTGTAAGTCTTGTACAAGCTTCCCCCGTGCACTGTATATTTCTTTGAACAAGTCAAAACATTTGCTGCATTTTGGTGGCATCACCACTAGGGAGTCGACTTTTATGTGTGCTTGTGACACTTAAGAGATTTATTTCTGTTTGAAAAATATCGATTTAGTACAAGCATGTGTAATATAGATCTTTCTGTATAAAAAAAGTACTTTATTTTTGGAACGTATTCGTGAAACACAAGCACAATGTACTGTAATACTACAATCATTCATAAAACCATTCTTATTGTATCACAACTCATCAAAATTGAAATTATACTAATTTGTTATATGTTCAAATATATCAATTTTAAATTACAACTAACTAGTTTTTGGGTAAAAGTAATTAGTATTTTAATGTGTCATAAATAGAGCTTGACAAGATTGTTACACTGGACATTTTGGTGGGTAAATTTAGTAAATCAGGAAAAATATGTGTGATATTTATTTTTGGCTCAGGAAAAACAATGGCAATTCAAACATTTATATATATATATATTTCTGTATATATATATATATATATATATATTTAGCGGGGGTTGGGTGGGGTGCAGCAGCATAAAATTTGACCCATATATAGAAAAAAAAAAAGAAAAAAAATGGAATTTAAATATAAAATAAAAAAAATTCTCACAAAAAAACATGCTGAATGAAAAAAAATGAAAATGTTGACAGCGAAAGTAAAAATGAGAATTAGTATTTATTTTGGAAGCTCAATGATCAAAGCCAGTGTTGTTGTTGTTTTTTCCCTTTTTTTGTTGACTTTGTAGGAATATTTAAGACAAATTGGATGATGCACATGAAGGCTGTGATTTTCTGTGATTTGTCTTGCTGCTAGGAAGCTGGAGTGGCACTAAGCTGTTTATTTTCCACATGTTCTAATCTTTTCTAGCACTACAGGAAACAAAGCCCTGTGATAAGACAGAATCCATTCCGACTTCCGTCATTGATTTAAATGTGAAAGAGCTCTGATTGTAGGTATTGTGGAAATGGCAAAATATTAATTTGCATTCACTGCACAAAAAGGATTTATGGTCTCTTGTAGTGCTTTGTTCTAAAATGTCAGCACAATTTGAAAGTTTGCCGTTCTCTGGTAGATTATAATTATTTATTTATATTCTGAGGCTTTTTGAAGTTTTACAGATCACAGGATTTATTATGTCTCTGAGAGGTGAAACACAGAAGAATCAACTTTCTTATTTAACGATAAGCAGATATACAAATGTATTGACAAATAGATATTTTAAAGGACCATACTTTTGAATTACAAATATATATATATATATATATATAAAATGCTGGTAACATATGTCTGCAGCAATAAATAATAATAGTACAAAAAAGCTAAGATGAATCTCATTCACGTGAGATTATATGTGGTGAGCCTGTGTAAGGCTCATATAATATTTTTACTTTGGGAAATATTAGATATTAGTGAGATTTATATTATCACAACAATCAAACTTTTTAACAGGGATGTCAGTGTTGAACTTACCAGATTTCTTCAGTATATCCCAGGTATATGCAGTTAGATCTGTACGTAAAATCGATTTAATTTTAAATTTCTTTTCTCCATCCCCCTCAAGTATTATTTTCAGCCCAAAAACAAATAAATAAAACATATCACACTCTGATTGCTGGCTTCATGGGAATTGGCAGATACACAGACAAACTTGTTTCCTTCAAATCCACAAGAGTTTGAATCTCCTCAGGGAACAAATATGTTTGTAATTACAAGATATGCGAAAAAATATATTTAAAAAGTGGAGCATAAGTAAGCCCTGTGACACATCATTATACTGTATTATCATTTGTATTATAAAGGGACATATTGTAAGGCACACAACAATACCCAGCCCTAATATTCAGTATGTACTGCACATGAGTTGTTCATTTATTGAAAAAAGCACATTTATTAGTTTTACTTGAAATGCACAGTACATTTTTACCATACTCATAAGCGCTCTTGTATAATGCCTGCCTACTTATTCAGATACCTACTTTATTATTATATAAGGACTAAAAATTATTTAAAGTTTTATTTTCTTTTTTTTACAAAGTGGAGTGGATTTTATAAACGTACGTACTGTGTTCATATTGTATTGCAAAATGCTACTGCTATTGAGGTGGGATACAGGTAAAGTTAAGAGTTTAGTGGGATTTAAATTATTTTATAAAAATACAATGTAAAAAGTGTGTGTGCAAAATGTGTGTACCAAATGATTACATAGTAGCCTAAGGCTACCTAATAGTATAGATATATAATGTCAGCCATTTACTGGTTATAGATCAGAGAAACAATTAGTATTACTGATATCAGCTAGAATTGCAATATTAGTGCAATTTTGTGAAGTTTTGTAGGAGAAGCAGTGAAAAACTATCAATTCACGATAATGACCAATCGATCTATAATTATATATAAGAGGTTCGAAAGCTATGGAAGCACATTTCCCTCATTGAATAAAAAATAAGAAAGGTTATTGTGAATTTTGATCTCGCAATTCTGCCTTTCTTTCTCAAAACTTAGATATAATCTCGCAATTGTGAGTTATAAATCATAATTGCGACTTTATACTGTATATCAGAATTCTGACTTTATAACTTACAATTGACCTTTCGCAAAAGCCACACCCCCCTTAGTTACTGTTGCTAGCCCGTCAAGCTTACCGACAACGACGGA
>JAUCMS010000079.1:11350995-11371317 GCA_032357445.1 Enteromius radiatus | reverse complement strand
CAAACACTTGATTTCTATAAGAAGTAGGAAACAATGGTGTTTGAGACTCACAGTATGTTATGTCCATGTACTCAACTGTTATTATTCAACCATGCTAAGGTAAATTCAGTTAATTCTATGGCACCTTTAAGATATCTGCATCATTACTTGTATCAGTGTGAAAATGTAGACATCATGCGGCTAAAATTTGCCTTTAACAATATTGAAATCAACAGAATGCTTGATGTTAATATTGACTAACAGAGACGGTCTGGAAAAATGAAACCCTCTTTTAAATGCATTCATCAACCATATGTGGCTGATTTAGATGAAATGTCTTCAGGAATCGTGTGCAATTTCTCAGAGCGCTATGGGGGAAGGTGACTGCAATCAATTCAATCTGTGCAATATTCTGAGAAAAAGAAAAGTTATTGATGAGGAGCAGCATGCCGAATTAAAGATTCCCGGCACAGAGGCCTTGGGGGGTGGCGAGGTGATTTGTGGAAAATGAAATGTTTAAAGGAAATTGCTTGTGTTTCCTGAAGTTTAGGGCATGTTTTTCACAAATGTGACAAGACGAAGCTGAGGAGCTTGGGCAATTATTGTAGCTGTCTGCATAGATGGATGAGCAGCCACGGTATCTCTCCCAATAGCGCTCACTTTCTCTCTCTCTCCGCTCTCGATTGCCTTCACATTTTATCATTAATCCTCCGGATTGACTGAAAGACTAAGAATATACAAGCTGAAAGCAGGACCCCTTTGCATCAAGACCCACATATTAATAACAAATACAAACAAAGTATGATTTCTTGGCATGTTTATTGTTTTTCTGTGCTGTGCGTTTTTTCGGTTTTGATAAACACAAAAATCATTTAGACCTTTCAGTAAAATAGAAAATCAAGGTTACAGTGAAACACTCATAATAGAAGTAAATGGGACCGACTGTTAGAAGATTTAACAGCAGATATGTGATGATTACCATTTCATAAAAACCCCTATTTAATTAGTCTTGACATTGAAGTCTTTTTAGTGTTATGGTGTGTGCAGGTGATTGCAAAGATGTTTTTCTACTCTACTTTCTACTTCTATTTTTCTATGTGTTGCTATGTGGCCTTTCTGGGTGGTTGCTATAGTACTAATTATGATTGGTTGTAATAAGTCACATATTATCTTATTTAAATATAACAGTGGATGCAGCCATTTGTAACTTGAATGTGTGAAGCTTCCAATGTCATCCATTTCTAGTTATATTGCAATATACTATTTCTTATTATATTATTTTAGTGTATTGTTTAGTGTATTTTAAATACATAAAAAAAAAAAAAAACAACAACAACGGAGCGTCTTTAAAAATTCTCTTTTGTGCAGAATTACTTCCTTCCACCATGGATTCAAATCTCAGTTTGGGAGTTTAACAGCTGAGCCCAAGCTTTGTTGTTTTGCTAATACCTCAAAATGAGCCTGTGAATGTCTGTGGGAGGGTGAGCATGTCTTTGCCGTTCAAAATCAAAGCACACTTTGCCATATATAATGCCGTATTGCTCTTCGTAGTAGGTGCATTTAAAAAAATTAATGAATTTTAAAACCTTGCCGTGTGAAAGCAAACTGCATCAAAAATAAAAATCAACATTGTAATAATTTGAATCCCTGAAAAATATGTTTATATATTAAATATAGAAGAATATAAATGTGTAAATGCATGTAAATATTTCCTAAATATATGCTATAGCCTATGTGAGTGCATTTATATATATATATAATAAATATACACAGTATGCATACATATATTAAGACATGATTATATGCGAGTAATCCTTTTATAGCATTAATTTAATACTACATTAATCAATAAATGCAGCCTTGGAGAAGTAGTGTACTTGAACTAAGTCATGTTTCTTCAAGCTATAGTTTGTGTACTGCTGATGTAGAAAGGCCTTTTTTAGAACCATTATGTTCTCACAATATCTACAGCTCTGCTTTTAAGCTTTAAGGAAGAATCCATTTATTATGCATGTGAATGCATAAGGGTTTTGTTAATAGCATTTGTAAAATAGTCTGTTTATGGGTGAGTAACTCTCACTTCTAACGTTCTTCCTTGATATTTCAGGTAGCGCTGTGCTGATTTCCATTCTCTGCTTTTGGGCATGTGTTATTTGCTGCTCCACCTCTACATTTGTCTCGCCTTCCTCTCTTCCCTTCGGCCTCACTGTTTCATTTTCAAGTATAATAGACTCAGATAATGACACATGAAAAAAAGCAACCAAGCAGCTAATTGAGATCTATTCTAGAATAGCCTTGTAGTGCCGCGGGGACTCATCCACCAAATGTTCAACATGTCGTAGTTCATTTCGCTTTGAAATCCCAAACCGTTCTCCCGACAGGGCCGTCTTCAGAGCAACTACTAGTCAAAAGGTTAATATGATGTCGTTTTATTTGAATATCCCTTCCAAGATCTTTCTTTGCCTGTGTGTGTGTGTGTGTGTGTGTGTGTGTGCATGTGTGTAAGAGGGTTGCAGGCATAGTCCAAATGCAAGGAAATGTTAGCATTAGAGATACTCACCATTTGGCTGGCAAACTTCATTAGATAAATACTATATTGTACATATATTGTAAGAATGATAATTCAGCCCTCACTGACATACATTACATGTGTCATGCAGAAGTACTTTAGACATATAATTTAAAGCTGTAATTATTGTATTTTTATTCATTTCATATGGGTTTGAAAATTTTGTTTCTATTTTAAACAAGTTTAATGATTTAAAAAATGTCAAGTAGTGTAACCAATAAATAAAACATTATTAAAAAATAGTTTATAGCTTGAAACGGTTTAATTTCATTTGTGCAAATGTAATGAATTATTAATTTGTGAATATCATTAGGTATAGATGGTTGTACCATTTGACGTTTTATAAATAAAAAGTGAGAGACTTCCTCTCTATGATTATAATTTTCTGTTTTATTTCATCCATCTTGGTTGCACCAAATGCCAAATAATTATTTTCACAAATGCTCCACAGATTCTTTTTTCTAAGAAATAATAGTAAAATAAATAAATAAATAAATTGTAATAATAGTGAAATAAAATAAAAGTACTTTAATCATGTTTTCTATTCAATAATTGCAACCTTTAATAATGTTTTTATTCATTATGATCTCATATTTAAATTTTATAAAACAAAACAAAAAAAATAAATTAAAGATTGAAATCATGTTCAGCATAGAAGAGGTTTTAATGTGTATTTAGAAAGAAATAGAACATTAACATGATTGACTTACAGTATATTTTATTTAAAATAATATTAACATATTTCCTATATAAAGATAATGCAAAATGTAATTGCATGGCCTGATAAATATTTATAGCTGGTCATGGTTGTGGGGATTAAAGCTGAACAGCAACATGATTTACTTATACGTTATGCTCTGCATTCATAATCTCCTTGCAGATCAATTTTAAAACTGACACTTAACACTTGAGAAAACAGAACCCAAAACTTGGCAACCCAGATTCACCAAGATCTTTAAAACAAAACCCATCAAGCTGCGATTCTGCAACCCATCCCTCAAAATCTAATCAGTCCATCCGGTGTCCAGTCTCGCCCCACAGCAAACAGAGCGAGAAATGTTCTCCTCCTCGTGGGTCATTTACCTCCACATAATTCATAGCCAACATCTGCTGTTTACTAAAGCAAAAAGATTCCAGCCATCCCTATCCACAGCCACACACACAATCACAGTAAAAAAAGAAACCTAACCGACTGAGTGGAAATTATTCGGTTTGTCTGAGCTAGGGTTGAAACCCTATCAGTGAAGCAGGTGAGCAAATATATGATATACAGCCAGTATCAAGGAGCAGGTAATGCTGGAGACAGAAACAATATCCTGCTCTTGTGGCCCGTTGACATATCCTCAAACAAGGATTTAACCTTCAGCTGCAGAGTTCCCTCAGATATAAAAGGCTTGTCATAGTCCTACAATAAGAAAGCACATTTTGTTGTTGTCAAAGCACACCACTGGAACTCAACAACACCTTTTCCCCCCTCAAGCATTTTAGCCCAGCAGAAGGCATTCAAGGAAAAAATACTGAATGTGGAGCAGCTACCGAGACAAAGCTTGAGATTATATGGAAGAAATCTTGCTAACATTGTATTTTAACAGTCCGTCTATTAACTGTAAGTAACTTTGCAGCTACATGTCAACCAGCAGTCTAGTCTATTAGACTAATACTCTTAATAACTCAACAGAAACAGAAATTCGACCAATTATATGTAACTTTGCATGTACATGTCAACTTATACTACTAACCTGTGTCTATGCACTGTTCATGTGATGCAATTTTCATAATCAGAAGTGTCTGCAGATGTCAAATGTACAACAGTGCATGCACAAGTTGTTTTTTAGGGGGTTGGGAGGGTAGCATATATTGAAAGCTGTGAGGACATGGCTGTAAATTAGATACGATGGAAGTGTAGTAAACCCTAATACACCAATAAATGAGAGTTGACGTAGTTTCTTACATGGAATATCTAAAGTGGACTATTGAAATAAATTGTAATCAAATCTTTGCAGTACGGCTGGGCGATTCTTTTTTGTTTATTATTATTAATTTGAATTTACGTTTAAGAGCAGTCTCAGAACTGCTGCCTTGCTGTTTGTTCCAGTTAAGTTATTCACAAGATCCTTGATTTCTTTATTTGCTTTGCTCTTGTTTGACTGTTTAGAGATCCTCGTGTGTGTTTAATTTAGTATGTATTTTTGGAAGCTTGGCTCTCCTAATTTTGTTGTACTTTTTTGTACTTCTTTTGTTGTGAACTTGAACTTCATCAGTGAAGTGTTACGTATATGTATATGTATTATTTATTTTAATTCAAACTTTGACTATTGTTGTTGTTCCTCTGCGCTTGGCGTCACCACATCTCTGATATAGCTCACTCAGTAGGCACTACTGCTAGCAACACCTTTGGTGATCATTACACTTTGGTTGGGTGTCTGACACTAGATTCCGGTTTCATGGAAACTCCTTGACACTCCTCGAGCTCTAATGAGCCTAATGCATTTTCTAATTAGAAGAATAACTTACTTTCTCATGGCCTGTAATAAATGCTTAATGATTATGCATACTTCATAAATTCTGTGCTTCGCGAGAGAAAATATTCATAATTTGGGCATTTTGATTAACGGTTCCTCTAATTAGGCGTGAGTAATTATCACTGAAGCACTGTGAAGAAAATACCTTTAACAAATTTGCTGTAAAAAAAAAATGAACGCCAGTGATTCTCATCAGGTACCTGGTAAATGATTAATATGGCTCCTCTGAGAGAAAAGCAGAGAATCACGATCAAACCTGATCTGACATCAATCACAAACAATGGAAGTTGACATTCTGCATCTAACATTGTTGAGAGCATTGCAAATTTCTCTCTGAAGTAACACTGCATTTTGATGCTAATTTACATTTATTCAAAATTATTCCTCCCTCAAAATTAGGGTGATACTTAAATGCTATGCAACCAGCATTTTATATTTTAAAGTATCTACTTTACCCTGTCGCTGCTTCATTATGAATCACTGAGGCAATCATATTATGAGCGAAAAACATGTTGTAATGTAGACAAATCACACTATATAAAAGAAATACTTCATGAGGTGGCCCTGGTAAAATGTACTTTCCAGATGAATGCACTGCTGGAAAGACCGAGCAAATGTCACGGACAGCTGATCCCCTTTTCTGAGTTTTCTGAGCATCTTATTATGCCAGTATGAAGTTGTAAGCTTGTTTGTTCCACTCTTTTAATATTCTCTCAGTTTCTGCCTACCTACCAGATGCATCACGTGTCTAGCCCATGGCATCTTGATTCCCTTTAGACTGCACCGGAGAGCCATCAGCACTCTTGTTAAGAGCTGTAAAAGACAATATGTCAAAATGATAAAAGAACAAATTACAGTTTACATTTAACATAACATTTAACATAACTAAAAGCTATTTGTGTGTGAGTTAGAGATCATCGCATAAATTAGAGAGATAAATTTAGCCTGTTCACTTTCTTAATATGCTTTCCTGGTTTTATTGTGCACGGGTCAAGCATTAAATTATATTTTAATGGGCTCTTAAAGCTGTGTTTTATTTTATTTTTTTTTATAACATATATATATATTTTTTCTGTTATTTCCCTGTCAAAGATGCAAAGGTAATAGCATACAGCCACATACATCTGCTGGTGCGTGTTCTTGCTGAGCAAATGCCATTGAGATGAATAGAAATGTTAATAGTGACATTAATATTGAAGTCAGTGATCAAATCAACACTGAAGCACTGTTGAATGTCATGCACAATCCTTATGTGGCTTCTTTTAAGTTCAAAGAAAATGATTTAAGCTTCTTGTACCCAAAGAGGGAGAGCTTTGAAAAGGATTTTCATTTGCTTGACTTGCATTTGGGAATTTGTGGCCTGTTTTCAGTGAACAGAAGCCCCTCCGCCGCTGGTCATTAATCTTTTATGTCTTGTAGCATCTTAATTCTTGAAAAGGAAAGTACAACAGGCCTGATGGATTTCTTGTTTACCTTTTCTCTTTTGTGGTTTACTTCTACCTCACGTGTTGAAAAAGGATTCTCCGTAACCTCAGAGGTAATTATTACCTGATTTATAACTGAAGGACCTTCTGCCTCAACGGAACTCAATTAGTCTGCCGAAAATACAATAGAGAAATTTCCCAGTATGACAAGTAATTAAACCAAGATGCATCCACGGAACCAAAATCAAAATCTCATTTACTTTCTTTATCTTTCATTGTCATGTGAATCTATTATCACAGCTCTTTATGAAAACATCGTGCTAGTTTTTAAAGAAACAGTCTGGCAAGAATTTTAAATTGTGAGAAAATAAAATAATGTGCATTTTAGATTACTTAAGTGTAAGAATAGTACACATTCATGACTAACAAAAATTGCACTTTGTGATGAATTAAATGTCACTTTTTCAGTTTTAAATCAGTACGGGACAGTTTTACTAACAGATTGCGCCAGCGCAAACCTCTTTTAGCGTTAAAGTAGTACTGTCGAGTGAGGGTTTTTTTACTGAGATGCACTGTGGCGTATTAGCGCTGAAAAGGTGTGGATACAGTTATTTTTGTATCTGAACTTATTGAATATGCATTTCAAAGAGTTTCACTTTCAGACGAAAAATTGATGTGATTAGAGTATTCAAATGAATCACCCAACAAGATTTCCTAACATTTGCGCTAATCAAACTTCTGGCATTTGTGTCATTATTTAATGCCCGAAAAAGCATGTCCTGAAGGAATAGTTCACCCAAAAATGAAAATGACACCATAATATACTGACTCATCATATACAGAGCTTCAAAATCACAGCCACCATCCACCAGAATTACCAAGCTTGGCAGAGCCAGGATACATTTTTCAAAAACTCTGTTAGTCTGAAAGAAGAAAGTCATATACAGCTAGAATGGATTTGGGCTGAGTAGATTATGGCATAATTTTCTTTTTTGGACGAACTATTCCTTTAAAGTGTTTTGCGCTTCAAATGGATGCAATTTGTAGCTACGAGAGGCACCACAGAAAACAGAGAGCGCATGATAGAAGGGAGAGGATTTTTCCACACATATTAATTTATTTGAAAAGGACACATTATCGGAACATATTTTTTTGCCAAGCCATGATATTTTTCATTTGTGTCAGGAAATAAAAGATGACTTGGAACCCTCATCTAGGAGTTCAGCTGTTAAACCTGTTGCAACCCTTTATTTTTTGGCCTCTGGTTCTTTTTAATGTACTGTGGCTTATTTATTTCTTCGTTATTTACGACTATGCTAATTCTTGGTATATTGTGTTGGTCGATATGTAAATGAGATGTTGTTTTGGAATTATGCTCTCTCGCTAATTTGCCCTGTTTAGTAAAACTTTTCCCTTTAGCTGTAATGGTCAGTTCTTGTGCTTTAATTAAACACTCATTTTGATGTATTGTCTAACATACTAAACACAAGTAAATTATAATTTTAACAATAGTGTGTAGTTCATTGTTTTAACATTTCAAATGTACTAAATTGCAATGTCAACACTATATGAGCGGTAGCAAATATATGTAAATAAAAGTTTCAGTAGGTATATTGCATTATAAAGTACACTTTAATCATAACCGTATGTAAGAAATGCATTGTAATAATCATAAAATGGTCCTGTTATGTTCTACAGGCATTAAGAAATCATGTTAATTTCAAGTACTCATATCGCTGACAGTACAGCCTGGATATTCTTGTTTAAAAAGCGCAGTTGAAGGCCTCGACTGATGTTAAGTTGTTATGTTTTGTTTTGGCCTGAAGCGCCACTCTCCATCTATCGCCCAATCACAAAGTCAGTAGTGTTTCGGCATCCAGTGTGCCTGCTCTGCATTAAGTGACACGGCTGCAGCAGCTGCTAAAAAAAAAAGTCTAACATTTCGAGTACGAAACCTAAAAGACCTCGCTATGAATCCGAAATACGGCGTGACAAAGTGCAAAATAAGACAAGGGTTTGCATTAGAGAAGTGTTTGAACGATGGAGACGGATAAAAGCGGAGAAGAACTTGAAAACAGACGCCAATGTTGCAAATTTTTCATTCATGGATCCTGCAGCTTATCTGGCAACCTCTAGTAAACGGGGAGGGGGAGGGGAGACACCCCTCAACAGTATTTTGAAAGTGATTGCAGTACCAGTTTTGGCCATTTCTTACATACGGTTCCTTTAAGAGACAATAGTAATTATTTTGAGATTGCATATAGACTTACTATAAAACGGCTAATTGCACTGAATTTGAATTAAAAGTACAATACACTTGCATGTGAATTCCATTAAACATGTGCCTAAAAACAGCCATATCGAATACTGTTATTGTACGTTTGTGGTGCTCAGTGGCATCCACTTTCATTGTACAGAAGTGAGCAGCATGAACATTTTTCAGAATAGCTACTTTACTGTTCCAATTCGGGTTATAAAATTTGTTATAAAATCTTGGTGCCACATGTCCTTTAATAGCTGCTCAGTCATGATGCACTTGATTGAACCGACAGAAGAAAAACTGGAGAAAAAATTCTATTAGGTGCAGGTTTTTAATCAGAGCTTACGCAGCTGAAAAGAGCTTTGAATTCATGCTTTACAAAAGGTCCTCGGGGGTTACAATTACACAGAGAAGGTTAGTTTAATAACACCCAGGAGCTATACAGGACAGATTAAATTTCATATTCGGTTTGCTTGTTGAAAATACATCGTATATACATGAGTGGTCCCATTAGGCCGTGGCTTTAAAATTAGATGTCCTGTCAGCATTCATATTACTACGTAATCAATATAATGTAACTGAAACCGTGAACAAGGATGAAAAAAATGTTAGATTAATGCTGATATTTCCGTTAGATGTAGCTGGGCATTAATAAACCAGCCTGTTGTGTGGGTTCATTATCTTCGGTGTGTAGCATATGTTTGTCACTGTAGGTTTGAGTGCGTTAATGGATCCACATTTTCCATTGCATGATGGGAAACAATCTTAAAGCAGGGGTAAAATGAACTGTAATCACTGCAGGCCGCATTCTGTCTATATGATTCATTGTGATCTTCTGCGGTTCTTTCAACCTGTTTAGTTTTTAATATCCTCTCTGCCTGGAGAAGGGAAAAATATTTTCCACTACGTCCACATCAGGAACAACCCTAATGTGACGGATTTGGGCATATTTAATGGTGACAGATGGGTGACATTATAGACCTCGACTAACCTTTAAAGTTAGATGATGAATATGCAGAGAGTTGAACGGATCGCCTTTTATCTTGGCCAAATGAGGGCTCTATGTTCAATAACTTCTGCGTTATGAAGATTAAATCGCCGTGCATGGTGGTGCTAATGTTTTCTGGGTTTAATAATGTCACATCATTTGTATGAAGATACATAAAAATGAAGATTGATTATGTGTGGAATTACAGTCTCATTCTGCGTTCATTTCATTCATTTCATAGCCTTACAGCAAAAACATCTGCTAGCCAAATATGAGCTGAGCATATAATGTAACACATCATTAACTGAAAGTCAGCGTGAGTTAAAGGGGAAAATGTTATCTTAGCAGGAATGCCTTTTTATATTGCATAAAATGAACTACAATGTCCATTTTAATGTACTTTCTAATGTACTTTCATTTGGCCTGCTTCACATATTTTTTTGATTTTCCCTTAGCACTTCCCTAATATATTTCTCTTTAACGTGGTCATATAACTGATGAATTTATGCTTACTTAAAAACACCCAAAATCTTCATTATCTAAAAAAGTTCGAAGGATGTGCCTGTAGCAAGATGCTTCTTTGTTTTATGACACCTTCAAAGTCAAATGACCACTAAATTGGAAGTAAAAGTGTATTTAGTTTCATCCAAAACATAAGATAAGATGAATATGTATCTTCCTATGTTTTATTACGCTGGTTGTTGTAAATATTTCTTTGTGCAGCAGCTCCTTTACACTGGTAATGTGTGATCCACAGTCAGTGTTAGGAGCCAATTTTTTACTTTGAAACAATTTACAAAGTTGGCAAGCGTACGATAGCTAGTGTTTGAAAATGTGATCGGATAGCCGGTTGAGTGACGTATTCCAGCTGGATTTATTTCACCTATTTCATAACCCACCGAGAAAAAATGCCAAGTCCAATCACGTACTAATAGTCTAGCCACTGAAACGAAAGTAATAGCACACCTGTTTTCAACAATCAACACGAGTTGAAGATTCACTCACGTCTAAGTCACAAGAAATGCTCTGAAGCATTTGTTCAAATACTTTTCCTTGGCAGCTAACACTAATTATTACACATTGACACCTCAACTCTATCTTACAATTTAAAGAAGGTCACATCAGGTGTATTCAAAGCAATGTGATACCCAGCTAATTGCTGCAATTAGGCAGATGGTAGACCTTCTGGAACAAGAGTTTTCTCCAGCAATATACTTTAAACATTCACCAACATACTGTATGCTTTTCGTATCCGGAGACCTGAGAGTAATTGTGAAAATCAGCTTGACAGACAACCCAATTTAGCCATCAGGTATCAATCAGTCTGAGGTAGAGGCGGCCTGGGATTTCCCGCGAGGTGCAACAGAAGCTAATTTGTGTGATCTTTGGGTCCACGGCAGTTCTAGCAACAAGGCCACACCGGGCTACAAAAGTAACTTTATATGACAAACCGTCAACTTCTACTCAAAGACAAATTGGCTTGCACAAAACGCGCTGTCCATCAAAAGACGAAGAGAATACGGTGGGCGGACCCAGAGGATTTGAACTGAGCTTGGAATCGCAAGCAACAACAAAAAAAAAGTCCATTGATATTCCACCTGCAAGTTGTTCTTCGAAAGTGTTTTGGATGCTAACTTTGTACGAGTGAAAGATCTGCCCTTCTATTTGATCTGTCAAGGCTGTCGCAAGAAGAATGGAGTGTAGACGAGCATTCAGTGTTATTTCCCCAGAGGGGCGTTTATTGTGTGCGACAGCGGCTAAGGTTGAATAGGTAAATATCTCGTAGTGGATTGCAATGTGCAAGGTGAATTCTCGGGTGTTCTTTGGTGAAGTGCTCCGGTCAAGGAAAGTGACAAGTTTTACTCTTTAGACAAGTGAGGGGGCGGTCTTGTAGAGTTAGTCAACTCAATCCCAGTTGCTTCCTGCAATGAAATGCGTTGACTTCAGGTGATGGCGTGCTTGTTAATCATTGCCTCGATGCTTTTAGAGGCCCGACAGCCACTTTCACAACTCATCTAGTTCTTCTGAGGCTCTCTTGTTTGGAGCTTGTACCAAGAGCTGTTCTAGCTGCGAGGTAATTGGAACGAGCAAAGAGCTTAGCTAAGTGTCGCTCTTCTGTTGCTCTGTAAACAATTGTCTTATTGGATTCACCATGACTAATGATTATGGAGTCCTGCTGTGACTAAGTGGCTCACAAGAATGCTTTTGAATCTCAGCTTCTGTTCCAAGATCAGCTCTCTTTAATTCACGGTAAGGTTTAGATCGCTAACATAAGATGAAATGCGTCGAGAAATAACAGTGAACAAGATAAACAGTGGCAAGTGAGTGTGCTTCGCTCAATCATGGCGAATCTACTCTGCTCGGATGCACTGAGCTCTGTTTGTACGCTAGCAGCGTGTTTCCCAACAGTTAGTGGCAAGATGAATGAATTTGCACATTCGCTAATTGGTGTGTGCTAATTAGTGGTTCTTGCTAAAGGAAGCATTGCTGTTGGGTCAGTGGAAAACAAGGTTCAAGCTATTGGAGCCGACAGCTTCTCGGGCAGTCGATCTTGACACCATAAACACACTATAAAGAGTAAATGTATGAAATTTTCACGTCACGTCATCAAAAAATTCAGAGCAGGTTATATTTTCTGCACTTTTCGCATCCATGGCAAGCATTTTTGTTTTGTTTGGTGTTTAGACAATTCAGAGTTATCCAGAATGTGTGTGTCTATAACTTAGACCAGTGGTTCTCAACCTTTTTTGCCACTGGGTCATACTATGGTCCAAGTGCAAGTCTCATGGACTTATATGTTGTAGCCTACATATTATTATATGATTACGATTACATTTATTGAATTAAATAAATAAATAATTCTACTCACCATTAATAAAACCTCTGATGCTGTCAGGAGCTGACCAATTTTGTGAAAAATGGCTTGAAAGGAATAGCAGTTATTAATTCATTAACTCATTTGTGTTAAAAGGCGATCTGACGCTGAAATGTTTTGTTTTGAAATATCACACAGACGATTTTCCAGCCTTTGAAATACAGCCACTGTTGAATGCATTTGTTTTTAATGAGCGAAAAACACATAAGATGTGACATGCTTAACAATATATATCTTAAGTATTATTCCACTTGCAAGTTCTCATCACAGTTGTTACATAATCACCTGAAGAATTAGTAGCCTATATATATATATATATATATATATATAATTATTTTCATATACAGATGTCAGCTAACTATTGCATTTCAAATGTTTTTATATGAGCTTCATGCTAATAAATAAGTCAAGGTACTATTCAAACTGGTACAGTATGTGATGTCAAACATGCTATCCAAAAAATCGGATATAGTCACCAAATCAGAACTGGTCATCATGACGTGCAGTGTAAATGCAGCCTTAGATTCATGACGGGCATACCACCATGTCTAAGTTATGGACACACACATTCATCTGTTCAGGATTAGTAAGTTCACAGAAACGGTGGTATCGCTAGCAGAGCATCAAACTGAGATGCTATAATAAACTTTATAGCAAATCTTTCTGGAAAATCCCCATTTCCTTGATAAGGAGATTAAAGTCAAAAATGATGACAACAAAATCATCCTTACTGCTTGAAGACTCCATTTATTACTGTTTTGTGAATTTTTTTGATTTCAATACTGATATCAAACTCAGTGTGCAAGGTTTCTGTATGTGACAAATTTTTACGATGACGAATAAAAACATTTTTTTATAGCCAAGTGGAACATGAAGTATGATTTCTTGAAAATGAGTGTCGTGATGAAGCTGCAAAAGAAATTGGAGCCTGACCTTCACATCGCAGCCAGACGAGCATACATCTCGCTAGCAAAGTGCCTCGATGCCAAGTCCATCCATACAGTCTGATTGCCAAGACTACGGCTACATAAAACTTGACAAAAAGGATTCACGAACCATCTGCTCAAATTTGTACGGCCACTGGTGCTACAAAAATCCCTAAAAGGAGACTCCCTGCTCATTTTCATCAGGAGGCTTGAGACAAATCTCAGCTAAAGCATACTGAGCCAACGCATTGTTTTGAGCTCGTTCTCCCTTTAAAGTCATTGATGAAAGAGAATGCGTGAAAGTGGAAAACGGTTTTGGGAATCAAAGGAATGCCTCCATCACTTCAGTCTTCCCCTGCGAATGGGGGGGGGGGGGGGGATGCTAGGACATTTTTCAGTTGTGTAACTCCAGGGTGTTGTTTATGGACTTCAAAGTGAAGCATACAGAGCAGCCTGAGGTAAATTAATGGCTGTCCAATCTCCCAACTTTGATTTGACAGGCGTTTCCACTCTGCCCTTCCCGTGCACTCGAGGGCGATATTGCTTTGACAAACCTTTATCTAATGAGAAGAGACAGAAAATGAGAGACAGGAAATGTCTGTCCATTTGAGGACTGTTTAACTGCTTTTCCTCTCAGGCGTTTTTATAAAGCACCCAACCTTTTAAAGTTCCGGTCTATTGTAATTCCGTCCTTACCCAGAACAAATTAATGAAAGCGCTACTTTCCAAAGTTCTTCTTATTCCACATGAGGATTCATGTCCAAATGACGGAGTACTCCAGTTACTGTCAATTACCATTATCTCTCCAACCAGGCACACGCTGAGCCTACAACTAAAACAGATGATAAGAACGGACATAAAAATGCATTCCACTTTTCTGAATGACCCTATTACACGAGGGAAAACGCAGAAAAGAATTTGGATTCCACTGCGACAGAATATTGGGATAAAAGAGCAAGGCAAGAAACCATAAATGGGAGGAGAAAAGCATCATGATAAAACACAAATATTGCAAAACCAGACTGTGCAAGACAAGTGGCCTAATATTAGCTCGGCTCCCTGGAATACTTCATTCTGACTGGCCATTTACAGAATTTTCGAAATCAAATATCGTTGAATAATGACCACTAAACCTTGAGCCTGATTCACTGAAATCTGCATACAAATGTGATATCACGTTTGTTAAATTGTAGAAACAACGGCTTCACATATCTGCAATTATTACTACCTATAGAGAGAGTAAGAAAATGTACATTAGAGCCCAAGCTGTATGAAAATGCAGATGTAACACTGGTTAATAAAGGTCTGTAATCTAGGACACTTGCTGTAGCTGGAGGATCTCAGACGAGCGTGTCTTGAGAGAATGTCATTATGTTTGCTGAGAAAAGGTTGTGCGGAAAGCCCTCATACAGAGATGGTTTAGGCGAGTTAATGCAAATCACTGCAGAATGCTCCAAATTCATTAACATTAGAACGAGGTTACGAACAAATTATGCATGTATGGACATGTTGTGAATCACAAAGAAATTTTTCAGAGTTCCCCTGTGCATATAAATGCAAATAATCCATGCAGTTGTTAGCAAATGAGACCCATTCTGCCAAATGTTTTATTTGGTTTGTAGCTGTGCAAATTCATACATTTTCTGGAAGTCGACACCGTAATACAGATCGAGCGGTTGTGATTTGATCTCGTGAAGTTCTTTGTTCTGCTCTCTATTCCTGTTTGTTTCTTTTGAAGCTTTAGTAACCTTTGATTATCTTAGTTCCTTACAAGCCTTTTATCCCCTCATATATGTCAGGGTGACGCACCTGTCGTGCCGAGCGTCATAGTCAAAAGCAAATTAAAGCAGGTGAGTCCCAATGAGCTACACGGAGGAAATTGATTTCCTCTTCACAAGAACTAAAACCTCCACTAAGTCAAATGAGATGTTTCAGAGGGAAAGCGATGCTGGTGGAAAGAGCAGATTTTTCTGGTTGCTTAAAGTAATCTCTTATTGGACAGGCTATGTAATCCACCCATCTGCTATTCTTGAGAACACTGAGCAAGCATATGTAAAGCAGCCGCGGTTTAATGATTTATCGTCCCTCGTATTCAATAAATCATAGGCTCTAAGTGGAAAGCCATGAGGGAGTTCTGAGTCAGAACATGATCCAGCAGATGTTTTGTAATGGTGGGTCACGGGTCTGTTTTAGATTGTGCTGCGGTAGGGAAAAAACAAGCCTAAATAAAAATACAGCTGCCCATACTGTGTATCTATATATCTAATTTTCCCCACAGGATTTTGCCGTGTGGACATTTTCCAAATTGAGAAGAAGGTCTTTGACTTGTATCTGAAATTTAAAGTTGACTTAAAGCTCTTTTTAGTTTAGTTCCATCCATCCATCCATCTATCTATCTAAAAAATAAAAAAAAAAGAATTTATTTGGCTTGTGCTATTAGGCACTAATCAGAGGGCAATGAAGTTTAGACGTGCCCTTTAATTGCCTCGCAATATCAATATGTTTATGCAAGCAAATTCTGCTCTGGAAAATTAACTGTCAGCTTGTTTGCTGATGTACGTAAATAAACAAGAAATGGATGCGAAGACAATTTGTTTTCAGTCCTTTCATCCTGTTACGGGGTAGCTGTCAAAACAGATAAAAGAAAATGCAGGAAAGTTTGCCAAGTGAGGGGAACAAGGATGAAATGAGACTGACACAATATTATAAGAGACCCTGTTTTGCTGGCTTGATAGCAGTAACATGCTGAATGGTGGGATGAAAGACGACTCTCAACTTCAACATCCTGAGCTCTACTTGCAATGTACTGCTTCTCGATAGGAGATACACTATAAAACAGCCCAGCCGTGAAATTGCGAGGCTGTTTCCATATTGCGCTCCATTGCTTCATGGTTACCCTCTAATGTAGCAAAGACTAATGAGTGGTGTTTGTTAAAGACTAGCATCACTATTATCATCATTGCCTGCTCTTTGAAAACAGCCAAGACCATTCCTGGAAGGTTTCTTTAACATTTCTGTCATGCTTTAGGAGCTAAATGAGTACAAGATGGAAAGAGATGCCGCATCCTTCTGAAACGTGCTGCTATTAGTGAGACTTGTAGAGAGATTTACAGTACAATATTTATGGATATACGTTCTTACAGTACCTCAAAGAAAAAAAAAAAATATATATATATATATATATTTATTTTTATTTTTTTCTCTTCCAGTTGTGACTTTATATGTCACAATTAGAGCTGGATGAATTTTACTTAAAATCAAAATAACAATTAAAGGGATAGTTCCAGGGCATCCAAGATGCAGGTGACTTTGTTTCTTTAGTGGAACACAAACAAAGATTTTGAACTCAAACCGTTGCAGTCTGTCACTCATATAATGAAAGTTAATGAATACGTTCTAAAGCTAAACTGAACAGTATTTATATAATTTTTTTTTACCTCTTATACATCGCAATCTCTGACTCTCCTCAGCTCATTCACTACGTCCGGCACTCTGGCACATAGATATATACAGTATGTAGATCCTTATGTATCGCGGCCCATAGAAACAGTCACTAATGAGACATCTGTGTTCCGGACGGTGACACATCCCGGATGTTGTGAATGATCTGAGGACAGTCGGAGATTGTGGTGTGTAAGTAAATACTGTTCAGTTGTTTGGACAGACCAATCGTTTCGTGTCTTAACACCTCAGTGTATTGCCACAAGCCATAAGGTTTAATTTGGTTTTGACTGTGTATGTTTTACTACTTGTTCTACTGAAGAAACAAAGTCACCTGTCCTGGGTGTAAGCAGATAAACATCAAATTTTCATTTTTGAGTGAACTGTCCCTTTAACGTGTTGATCAGTAGTTGCTGCAGTGTTGAAAAACTTCTTAAAGCTGAAATGATTTTTGTAAATCCAGTGCTGTGTACGCACCTGGCTAGTGAAAGGTCTTTGTTAAAGTGCCCCTATTATGCCATTTCCAGTATTGCAGTATTCCAGTACTACCCATCTTTGACTACAATGTGATATTGTGTCTCAAAAATGTCATCTTTTTGTTGTAATTACTACGTTATGTCTTGCAGTGCGACTATGGCTAGAGAATACGTATAACCGTGAAGGCTATTTTATTTGAGTTCTTTTTAATTTGAATAAAGGTGATTCTAAAATTAAGAAGTAGATACTACGGCGGCTCAGTAGTGCACAACACAACGGAAACAAGCAACAATACAATGAAATAAGCGCAACACAAAGTAAACAAGCTGCAACACAACAAATTTAGCGGAACACAATGGAAACAAGTCACAACACAATCAAAATGAACGCAACACAAAGTAAACAAATCGCAACGCAAAGCCGTAACACTATGGAAAAAAGACATGAAACAACAAAATCGCTACAACATATTTATGTGTGTTATACTGTATTTTGCTATGTTGCAGTGATTTCGTTGTGTTGTGCACTACTGGGCCATTGTGAATATAGTCATACAGACTGCATACCCAAAAAGGGCATCAATGAGTAACCATTTTCAATAATTTATACAGAGAGAAAAGCAGTATTCTCCGGAATGAAAATAATAATGTAATCGCCTGTGTACAAAATCAGTTTGCTCTCAATCTCCATGGAAGCATTGCTAGTAATAATAGTATACTTGTAGGCCATGAACAATCATGTTATGCAACAATCCCTGATAAGATTGGCCTCAAAAAGCAACCGCAAAAAAAAAAAAAAAAAAAAGATAATGCATATGTGACGCACAGTAAACTGGCTATCACCAGAAACAAATGACGGGAGCTGTAGGCATGCTGCAGGCTGGCACATCACATGTCAATGTTTCCAGACACCAGTGTATAAACAGCTTCACTGATTCTTGACTGTAACAAACGCTTTAGCTGACAAACAGAACAAATGACTGTCAAGGATCCAGTTGTATTCGAGTGACCGAACCAGAACAAGGCCGACACGTCAGGCTGGAGATGTGACCCTCAGCCTGCCCACGGCCAAGACGTTCATCCGACCCTTCTGTACGAATGCGATAACTGTGGATTTAAAAGCTCAGTCGCACGTGTAGTGAGGCTGTCAAGCAAGATACTAACGCGTGGATGTTCAGCTTTCGCAAACAGTTATTTTTCTGTTGATTTGTTGTTGTGCCATTTAGTTTTCCTGTGACAAATGCCATGCATTTTCCTCCAGGGATAAATAAAGAATGCCTGTCTGTTTTTCTTTATAGTCATTTCGACAACAAAGCCTTTTATTTCAGTCCGATGACTGCTGCATTATATTTTTTTAGCTGTGTGTCATAACTGTGCCAACATTTTATCATTATCCTTGTTCCAGAATACAGCAAATGGATTGTTTACTAGTTTAATATCTGCTTCTTGTGTGTTTCAGACATGAGTTATAAATTAGAAATTAGGTTTTGAATATACAGATATAGATATATATATATTTTTTTTTTTTTTAAATCCCAATTTTCCAGCACAGTTGGTTTCATTTATGAGGATTATGGATTTGGGTTCCCAGTATGTTTAGAGGAACAGAGAGATTAGCCGTTTCATTTCACACACACACACACACACACACACACACACTTTCCACTCCATAACATCATCACAGTCAGATGCACACTCCATCCAAGAGCAAAGGAAAGAAAACTGAGCTCAGATCTTATTATAAATTAATGACGGCTTCCATATACATGCCGTCAATATATCATTCAGTTACTTATTCCCTTTGAACTGTTTTACCTACAGACAAAGGTTCAGCCTTTTGATTGGCAGAGGAACCGAGCTTTGGCTTTTTAATGATGAGGTGAAACTAGCTTTCGGTGAAGGAAAAATATAACGGTCAGTGTGAGGGTCATATCAAGAAATAAACAATCCTACCGTTTCATTAATAATGAAAAAAGATGATTTTTTTTAAATTGCCATGTGAAAATATAGTTCGTTATTTTAATTACTTATTGATTATACTAATGCATTGAAATAGGAGGCACAAATGATTGTGCTAGGGTGGACTACTAATGAGAATGTAGATGCGATATTAGAAGGAAGTGTCACAGTGCCCTCTAGCGGTGTAATTCTTGAACACCTCGTCTCAGAGTTTAACTTTCTCTCAAAGCCAGGTGCTTTATACAATATAAAACAAGTCATATGTTGGAGTTTCATAGTGTTTGTTGATGTAGAACTTTATAAATCTTACAAAAGGGAGCGTGAGTATCGCTAGTGAACATGATTTACTTTACCTCAGTGACTGCGGTAGAGATGACGAGACCTGGTGGAATCGAAGCGCGCGACAAGTTGTTTCGTTTTTCACGCGGGACTTAGTTAATATTTGAAATGTAGCGTCTCTGAGATTTGAGTGACATTTGCGGGTATAGAAAACTCTGGCAGGCTGACAGCATCCATGTGTCACTGGATATGAGCACACATCAAAGATTCATTTGCATCGCTTTGAGAAAATGCTTTGTCGCGCTGTGGACCTACAAGCACTTTCAAAAAAATATGAGTGACATATAGCCGTCAGTGTTTTTATTATTTTACTAAGGTTTCTCTTCCCTGTAACCTCAACATGTCCTAAAAATTCATTGAGGCAGATTTTTAAAAGAGGAAGTGGTGCAATGAATCTGTCTGGGGGCTATGGGATGATGGGTCATGGTTTTTTCACATTATGACTCAAAGTAAAAAATGAAGGGATTTTAATACTTTTTGTATGCACTGTAGGCCAGGGTTCCTCAAATCTTACCCTGGAGGTCCGATGCACTGCAGAGTTTGGATCTAACCCTAATCAAACAC
>JAUCMS010000079.1:11320646-11342231 GCA_032357445.1 Enteromius radiatus | reverse complement strand
ATTCTTAAATGTCCTAAATTAGCAAAGGTCTAGTCCTGGCTTAATCTAATTCCTATCCGGGAAACCGGCCCTATATTAGCTTTTGTAAGGACAAAACATATTGCATGTTGTAGATGAAAATGAACAATTCAAGACAAATAAGGATTTATTAACAGATCTCAATCAAGAGATTGACTCAAATTAAGTGTATACTGCTTTTTTTGTTTAAATGTTAAATATATTTTCACATTATTTGATTACATGTAGTAGGTACATTTAAATTTAATCTTTGTGGATTGCATTCAGTCTGTTGTTTAATAGTTATGTGAAATTAACATTATCACTTTCTAATTGTGATGGGCTTGAAGTTATAAGCATGATACTATTAAATCAATCACTTTAATCACCACTAATTAATTCCTCCTTTGATTAATGAACTATTTTGCATTCGACGCTATATTGCGCTAATTGAAAGAACTTTTATCTGTTTTGATTTCATAATGAGTAATGATGATCCATTCCTGCTTGGTGACAATGCTGGAAATACACTAGCTGTGTGTGAAACCCACAGAAGAAAACATTCATTTGTGAAGCGAGTCTGTTGTCATGACATGACTGTTGTGCACCAATGTGTATGAATGGCTTGGTTTTCACCAACAGAGAAACTTGCTATTTAGGGGAGGTCCTGTTTGCTGAGTGGAATTACCTTTATGAAGGGGACAAATGGACTGTGCCAGGAAGACATGTCTTGTACAGTGCCTGAGACAGGGTCTGGGCTTTATAACCCAGGAGAGTGACTCAAGTTTATTTTAGAACAACATGTTTCTTTAAGCTCAACATGTTTGGGCTTGTACGTCTGGTAATAATGAGGAAATTCCATGGACCGCTGAAGAACAAAGCCTTTAATTTTATTAATGCAAATAAGGATACAGGAAAGTTATTAATCTGTGGTAAAGTTCTTCACCACAAATGGAAGTCTGAGCAGGGAAAAAAATCAAAAGTTTCAGTTTGATAAAAATCCACTCTATAGATTACTTTATTTTTGATTCTCTCGCTATTCTCACATTATGCTTCTTCCAGTATTTAAAGGAGTTGCCATGTTTTTAGGCACTTACTGGCTTCTTTCGATTTAGATTTTACAGTAATATAGTACTTAATTTTGTTTAGAAAGGATGCATTAAATTGATAGAAACAGATGTTTATAACATCACAAAGGAACATTTTATTCATCAAAGAACCCTGAAAAAAAAATTAATCACTGTTTCCACAAAAATATTAAGCAGTGCAACTGATTTCAACATTGTTAATAATTCTAAATATTTCTTGAGCAGCAAATCAGGAATTACTTAAATTTTTGAAAATATATTCAAATGCAAAGCAGTAATTTTATATTGTCATATTTTTTCACAGTATTGATATCTTCATATAATTTTGCATTTACTTTTTTGAATTACTTAAAATATTTACTGACTTTTTAATGCTAGAATATATATATATATATATATATATATATATATACATACATACTTTCAGTCAAGTATGTACAAATTGGCAAAAAAATTTCCTTGTCCTAAATGCTTAGTAAATTTAGTTTTGTATTTAGTTCTAAAATATTGACAAGAAGCCTTGTTCCAATTAACGGAATGTCAACTTTAATTGTATAGAGAATAAAACATTTTCATGTTTATGGATATACTAAAACCATATTCTCAGATGTTCCATGAAATAGGCCGTTCTTGAGTGAACTGTCCCTTTAAGCAGTATAATTAGCAAAAGTTTTGTTTACCACATCCTTTTCAAAATTAGGACAAGCCTAATATTAACACAAAAAAGCTGCAAAACATCTAGATTTGTTAAGACTGGAGACAGGACTTTGGAATGCGACTAATGTTTAAGTTGTGCATTGCAAAAGAGAAAAACAAGTTGAATAGCCCTCATCACGAACTGAACAAATCATTGACATTCCATTTCACAGATACTCAAGTCTATCTGCCAAGTAGGCAGTGACCCTTGTCCCAGAAGTCACGACTAGACTCAATATAAGATAACATTCCATTCATGGATTACTTTCTATAAAATGCTTTATTTTTGTACAGACAATTTGAAAAATACATCATTAAATAACACTTACAAAATAAAAAAGGAAATGCTTCAGCAATGTGTTCTTCTCTGAATCAGCACTTTTCTTTTTTTGCATGTTTATTTGCAAATATTGAATGCTTTGAATAAAAATTAAACTCTTAAAAAATTTTAAATGCTATTAAAGTTGTCAGCCTCTATGGCTTAAACCTACTTCCTTCCAGTCTATGTTTGGTTAGTCTTCTTCACGCTCCTGTGCAGAAGCCATCGCTATCTATTCCTGAAGAAATCAGGCATTGAACCTTGGCTTTCTTGTTGATTGGCACTTCAGTAGGCCTATGGCCTCTGTGTGAGCCTGCTTTTGCCCTCCTCCTGCTCTGCTAGTTTGAAATGGGTGTATGCCAGGATACCAGTGAGGGTGCAGAGGATGCCCAGACCTTGGTTTAAGGACAAAGGGTCCTGGAAGAGGACGTACCCACCCAGTAATGTAATGCAGAACTTGAAGTGTCCAAACATGTTGTAGCTGTGAGGGGGAAATGTTAAGGGAACTTAAGTAACAGACTGAGGACATGTGACTCGAGCTTCAGAGATGAGTCAGGGACTCATACATTTCTATAGTTAATATTCTTTAGACCACAGTTAGGATTTTGCGTTTTGTTTTTTTTAGTTAGGCTTATGAATAAGATATTTGAAGAGAAATTATAATATTAAGAAATAGAAATAGAAATTTAATATTGATGAAGGATATATCAGTCGAGTTAGTATGCAGAAAAAAATAATAAAACAACAAAATCACATATAAATATATATATATATATAATAAATTTATGGATATAGCAGTACATTTTATTTGTGAATATGTAAAAGGTTAATAAATTGGTATAATAAGTATAATCTGTTAGAAAAAACTAGATAGTATTTTATTATTAATATATGGATACAACAATCTTACACACACTATATATATATATATATATATATATATATATATAAAGTTTTAATATTAATTTAGGGATATATCAGTCTTTATTTATAGATATCAGTCTTGCGAATATGATATGTACAAATATTTAATAAATATGTTGAAGTAAAATGTTAATGCTATTTTTAATATTGATTTACAAATATATATATATATATATATATGCCAAAAAAGAAAAGTTATTAATAAAAATATATAAATAAGTATAATGCTGTTTTTAATAGTGATATATGGATATGAGTTGTGTACATGTGATATGTAAATGAGTTCATGCAAAAACAATAAAATAAAAAAAGTGTTAATAAAATAGTATGGTATTTTTTATATTGATTGATGAATTATTTTTCATGCAATATCTATATATCTATTACATTTTACACATAAATTATAAATTACAGAACCTAAGATAGCAGCTCATCAT
Source organism: Enteromius radiatus (assembly GCA_032357445.1). Classification (NCBI taxonomy): domain Eukaryota; kingdom Metazoa; phylum Chordata; class Actinopteri; order Cypriniformes; family Cyprinidae; genus Enteromius; species Enteromius radiatus. The sequence continues at coordinate 11,338,770 of JAUCMS010000079.1, read as the reverse complement.
ATTTCCACATCCTTGAGTGTAAAAAAAAAAAAAACTGTTTGAAACACCCTTGGTTGAGAGAACACTACTAATAAGTGGCACCAAAAGAAAGTATGTGGAAGTAAATGGCTCCCTCTACTGCTTAATTCGAGAAAGGTTTCACTTACAGTAGGAAATCACAATCAATGGGTGTATTCAAAACCATGAAGTGATTCAGTATGGCTCAGGGCTTAAAAAAAAAAGTTCCTTGATTTACAGCTTCCCCTTTCATTATTAAACAATTGTGTAACTACATATTTTCCAAGCTTTGACAAGTCTCTTTAAACTAACATTTGCTTTAATTATAGACCTCATCCGACAATGAACAAACAATGATGTCATGCTATAGTAAGCACTGTATTCAGAGTCTTGTCTAAAGGTTGTGCTCTGCACCAAGAATAGAGTAAAAGAAGTAGCCACAGCTGCAATTTTAGAGAATTAGCAGAAAGGATACGTGACAGCAGACGTGTTCCCAATGATCCAGTAAATGGACAAATTGACCAGAAAGGCAATGACACCAGACAGCAGAACCATGACCTTGATGAAAAACAAAATGGAAAGAATCAAGCGTTTGAAAAACACAATTTAACTCAATTTCTTATGTATTAAATTAACACATATATAAAATATTCAACAAATTGAACTTGTGAGCTTTTGGGGCAATGGGAGAAAAAAAAAATAAACAGCAGCATTTTGATTTTCCCCCCAAAGGAAATCTAGGCAATAACACAAGGCACTCTCTGTGTGTTTGTATATTTAAGAAATTCCTTTGGATACGTGCAGAGGGAGTGTGTGAGCCACGTTCTTGCTCGCTCTCTTACCAGGGCCTGAAATGACCAGGGGCCAAAGATACCACCCTCTCCGGTGAGGGGTTCGAAGAACGGCACCAGGACCAAGAGAAATGCTGAGGACATGGGTGCTTGATAATACAGTAACTGCATAGAGTTCACCTGAAGCTCATGCTGTTTGGCACCAACCCACTGTTACAGGACAAATAAATGATTAAATCACCATTCAGATTAAGTGCGATTAGCTGAATAATTAGTGAGAGAAATTAATTATGCTCAGGAATTTCAACTAGGCATTTATTAAAAAAGTACTTTCTTATTCTTATTATAAACATTCTTATTATTATGTGCATTAAAAACAGTTGTGCTGCATAATATGCATGTGAAAATATAATAGTTATTATAACATTAAGAATGCAATAATACTTACCACTTGATACAGCGAGGTTACGAAGACCCCAAGTGTGGCAAAGATCATCCCCAGAAGATTGAACTTCACATCGTAGTAAGAGTTCAGTATGACCCCTAAAGTGATCGGCACCTATAATTAAAAACAAAATAATAAATTACAGTAAGTGGTATATATATATATATATATATATATCTATAACCTTGCATTGTCACCATGACTTGCTTTTATCAGCGTTTACCAAGAGCATAGTTCATACTGATATATGCTTTACAATAACACGCATACATATTACATTACATAATGCTGCATGCGTGCATTCCACTAGTAGTGTACTATACATTTTAATATTTTGTCATTTTAACTTTGTGTTTAGTTCCAGATTTTGGCTGCTGTTAGACATATTGTACACGAATGAATAACTTAATAGACAATATAGCAGTCAAATAAACAAAAGCCCACTTACTAAAGTCAGTTTAATCTTTGTGGAAAATGTCTTTCTGTAGTACATGGTCTGGATGACTATGATGACAGGTGTTGTCATGGCCTTGGCCAGTTGGTATGTTCCTATCGTGTTGCTTTGGAGAGACAGATTGGTGAAAACAACAAACCCACAGAAACTCAGAGCCAGCAGGATGATTTTTGAAGGTCTGAGACTCTTGGGGGAGAATATATCCATCTTCTGACACACGAACAACCCCAGCCATGTCACTACGAAATGAATGAGAGTCATGGTCATGTTGGGAAAGCCATAGTGCACGTAGATCCATTTGTTGATGAACACTATACAGATCGATGACAGTAAGTTGACCAGCAGTCCAGCAACTATCCGGCTGTTTCCAAACAAGTCAGAGAGTCGAGTCGCCATAGCTGAGCTAATTCACACGCACTTTTGGAAGCAGATATCTCTGGAGAAACAGTTTCAGGTGTCTGCTTTGGTACTTCATCAGCAGAGAGACGTAAAGTTCCACCGCTTTCTGTGGCTGAGTGTGTGAAAGCGGTTCGGAGCGGCTTTCATTATAAGACTGTCACTTATAGAAAGCCTCATTCACTCAAAACGCTGCCTGCCACTGACTGAACACACAGGCACGGGCGTGACGTACACAAATGCGACGTGACGCTCGCAAATGAGGGACGTGTCTCGAGGATAACGGTCCGCTGTGCAACGCTCGCGAGATTCATTTGCGCGCACACATTAAATGAGCAATGCGCACGCGCGAGAGTTAGGCTTACCTTCCATGCCACGTCACTGCTAATAAGCGCCGTCTAGTGGACAATAGAAATGACAAGTTTCATAAAGAGTACTCTTTTTGTCTTCATGCTTCGTTTTTGTGTTAATTTCGCACTATCATCAAGATCACAGTCATATTAATTTTATATTACACTGTGTGTATTGCTATATGTGTATGATATAACAAATTCACAGCTGTACTTGTATTGTTACTGCTGCATATTATTTACAGGCTAGTTACATTCATGCATGTTAGAGTATAGAAAAGTCACCAAATTATGAAAGAACACACAAAAGTATATTTCAGCTTCTTCAAAATGACAATTTGTCACAATTCCAACTCTAAAAATGATTTTGTGCCAATATTTCTCCTGTGTAAAAATGCAGAAAAACTGATCATTTTGCAGCGGTCTATTAATTTCTTCCAGATTAACATCTTATCTTTAAGTATTTCACCAATTAAAAATCTTACATCAGATAAAACACAACACAAATAATTCCAATTAAAATTTTTGTAATATGGATCTGATATAGCCTACCAAATTTTGTAAGTGCAACATTCATCATATTTATTACTCCAATGATCTCTTCTTACTCACCAAAAATGAATAGGCTATAATAGTTCAAACATATTGATTCTTATTATATGTAAAAGTTAGCAAAGAAAGCCATATGGACCCACTATTCATTTTTGCCTACTAAATAGTATGGGCATGTTTAGATGCAGGCCCACTGTCCTGCAGAGTTTACCTACAACCCTAATCAAACACAGCTAGTCAAGCTCTTCGGGATGGCGTGAAAAACACTGACAGGTGTGTTGGGAAAAAAAGACTTAGTTTTATAGTCTAGGTTTTGATGTGTGTAGATTTTCCATGGCTTTGAGAATAGTTTATTAAACTGACCTTCAGTCTGGACACACAATGTCACCAATAGGTGGCAGCACAGTCCTTCTAACTCGCTCTAAACCCGCCTCATGAGATGTTAGAATTCAGACAGCACACTTCCCCTCAAAATGTAAATGTCTTTTGTTGTAAAAAAAAATTGGACCCATTCCCAATATTCTGCAACATCAATATGTTGATTTCTCCCGAAACAGCTCACTCTCTCTCTCTCTCTATCCCTGGTCTGATGACTGTAATAGTTCATGAGTAAAGATATATTAGTCGCCTCTAACTGTGTCTGCACACAGAGCGTATCCTGCAGACAGTGTGTTAGTGTGATGAATCCACTACCAGCTTGTCTCAAACGAATGTGTGTGTTTTCAGTCATTCAGTGAGCTATGGATGCCGCAAGCAATCGTTCATCTGCAGGCATCTGCATGAAATTGTTTCCCCCTTGAATCATTAAGGGGGCTTAATTGACTTTTTAAATGAGGACGAGCTGCTTATACTTGCTGTATTGATTTGAATTTCAAGGAAGTTCAGTTTGTTGTTCTTTCTTGAATTATCCCCCCAGCCCATATCCACACCATATTCTCTCCCTGCACTCTATATGAGGATATTACAGCCTGAGCGAGCCACATAGACACTAAGTAACACGTTTTTTTGTGTTTTCTGTAGCTCAGCTGGTAGCTAAATTGAAAAAGTACTCATTAATTAAATTATTTGCAATGTTTTGCAGTCAAATGATTGTCATTCATGGCTTGAACTTTTTCTTTCAGCATTCCTCTAATAAAGTTTAAATGCTGAACTTAAGATCTTAATCCTCGTGCGACCTTTTGGACATTTTTGTCCATTTTAGTTTTGTTTTTTGGTAACACTTTATCATATGTGTATACTAATAAGCAATAATTCATGCTTAACTAATGCACATGATACTGAATTAATATGTAACTCATGATTATTTAAGCTATCCAATTGACACATTAGCAAATAGTAATGAGCCTGTCTGGTTATCATATTAGTTCATATTTGAATTGTTATCAATTAAATATCTCATTGTAGATTAATTCCCTAATATTTTATTTGATTAACTAATAGTGTTAATTAACTTGTTAGCACAGTCGGCTAAAGCCTTTCAACTTCCAGGCAAAACTGGTAAAATAATATGCATTAATACATGATTACTTACTGCATTATTTGTGTAAATTCATGTGTAAATTACAATAATTACTTAGTGATGAGTTAATAATGATGTACCTCAACAAGTACAGTCACAACATAATGATATATTCACAAACCATCAGCTAATAATTAATTAATGACCTCACTGTTTATTAAAGCCTTTTATTTTTGCAGATTATTAAACACTTTAAAATTGTACTGAAAGCTAATATTTTGAGACATCAACCTCAAATTTGGAACACAACTTCTTTAGATTTATGGCTGTGATTTTCAAAATAATTTTCATAGTCTTAAACTTGCATAACTCTTTTTTAGATTTTATTTTATTTTTTTTTTTACTTTTCAAACTTTTAACTTCAGCAATAATCTGTCATGGGTCTTCTTTAAAATGAGACCTGTATAAATCTTCTGCTGAACACAAAAGTTGAACACAAAAGATTTTAGAGTCCAATATAAAGTCCTGACAACACGTTTTTAAAGCTTTGCATGGACTTGCTCCAGAGTACATCGCAGGTCTGTTACAGCAGCATTGTGCTGCTACCTTTAAGATCATCACAGAGTATGTTTTTTAGTTTCCAGATCACAGGTGATCAAGCCTTCTCGGTGGCAGCCCCACATCTTTGGAATAGTCTCCCACTGCATCTTGTGACTCACTTGTTGGTTGTTTTAAAGTTGGAAAAACACCCTTATTCTTTGGCATATACTGTATGTCACGCTTATGGTTATTCTTTTGTCTGTATTTTCTGTCTAGTTCAGTTTGGTTTCGTTTTCAGTATTTCCTGTTTCCTCTGTCTGCCCATATTTGGTCCTTCCTGTGTCTGTCTGTAATCATTGGTTGATTTGCGTCCACCTGTGTTTCCCCAGCTGTGTCTCATGTCGTCATTAGTCTTCTGTGTATAAGTATTCTGTCATTTGAGTTCATCCCGGTCGGTTATTAATGTTATGTTGAGTTTGCGTGTTCTGTTTCTTGTTCCTGTATCGTCTTTCGGTTCCTTCCACACGGGACCCGTGACAGAGTAGTTGTCCCTAGTTTGGGACATCGACCAGTGATAGTATGTATTTTATGTTTATACTTCTATTGTGCTTGTTTAATTTTTTTTAGATATGTAAAGGGTAGTTGTTATAAATGTGCTATAAAAATAAATGTAGATTTGATTTTATATATACCATCAACATTTCCTACATTCTTTAGAATATAGGTTTCTGCTCAACAGAAGAAAGAAACTTGTACAGGTTTGGAATTAAATGAGGTTGAGCAACCCAGTCTCACAGCAATTCATACATATTTTACGATTTGGCTAATTTTTACAAATTAATATATATTGCTAAATCGTATTTTTACGAGTTGCCAATTTGTATGAATTTGTATGAATTACCTATACAGTATGTAACCTTGCCCCGAAACCTACCCCTCGCTGGGGTACGAATTAGCACGATTTTTCCACATCATACGAATACGTATAAATTGGTCATGAGACTGTGTTGGGTTGAGTAAATAATGATTTAAATATTTATGATCACTTGGTATGGAAAAGAACAGTGTGAACATTCTGTTAAACTTTGCTATAAATGCAGTTTAGAGAACTGAATAGTGTGCTGTATTAATAGTTGCTAGTTTTAACTTGCACTTTGGGTCTGAGGTAATGGACCAAAGTTAAGTTCAGCATTAACCTTTTCAAACGAAACAATATCCAGAAGTTTTGCAACACAACGGACACTTCAATGTTTGCTTGTTAAGTGTTCAGGACTTTTTATCCTTTCAGTTGTGTTGTGGGAGACAAGCCTGCGTCAGCCAGGTCAGCAGTTTAACAGAATGAAAACAGCTTGGACGCTTGGAACAGGGTGGGCTTGGGTGGCTAATGAAATGCAAACATGTAAATGATAACTCAACTCCCCAACTTCAAAAACATACTCAGGCTCTGCCCCAAAATTTAGTGAGTAGCCTACCAAGACATCATTTTAAGGAATGAATATCTACTTGTTTACACATTATAGTGGAGTAATTAATTTTTAGCACTTCGAAATGACTGATTTTAATTTGTAGTGTTTTGTTTCTTTCATTTATTCAGATAAAACACTATAAAACCATGTACCTGATAAAAGCTACAGTGTTGTAAGCTGGGAGAAATGCTGATGTGAAAATAATAATAAATCCCATTAAATTTACAATACAAAATTGGCAATTGTGGTTAGTGAAAACTCACTTAGCAAAATACTGTTATAATGTTTCTGGTACAACTTATAGCTATATAGTATATAGGCAAATATGGTTTATGTGCCAAGCTACTATCAAAATGTTCTTTTTTTTTACCATAAAATGAACTAATAACCACCATTATTAAACAGGTGTAATAGAAAGCCACACAATGAATTAGAAATCCATAAAAATGCACATATATATATATACATATATGCACAAAGACCTCCCCAAAAAAAAAAAACACCAGAGTAAGCGACACGAAAATAATGCAAAAATGTCAACTAAATAATTGAAAATGTACCACAAAAACACTTGAATGTAAATTATAACCAAAAAAGTACTAAAAAGAATCATCACTGTAAACTAAAAGCCATATATTTGACAGTATATGAAATTTTGACTGCAACATGATAAGATAAGTTCTCTTATTTGGTGAAAAAATACTATTTAAGAGACTATGAGAAAGTAGTTTGCTTGTCGAGTGTTTTTATGAGGGTTTATTTTCAATTAGGTTGGTTGCCTTCAGGCTATGTAGACTATTGACAGCAAAATGACTCAGTAGGTTTTTGTATAGGGCTACTTTTTGCCTTCATTAGCTGCATTATTTCAACTCTGCCTCCTCCCCAGACAGTTTGCTAGTCAATCTTCATGAGGAAATATGACAAATCCAGAAGCCTTACAACATCTTAAAAAGGACTATCAACCCCCCTCCAGCCTGTTTCTCGCACTCTGTTCAAACAGAGATCCTCTTTTTTAAAAAAAAAAAAAAAAAAGAAGGCTGTGAATATTCCAACATGACAAATGAGATGTTCACCATTGTCTAAGACTGAACAGTTATATCAGAGTGAAACGGCAACCTCCGGCGCAGATAATGTGAGTTTTCGCATTAATTCAGACATGCTTCAGAAAGAAAGGAGAGCGAAAGAGAGACGGTGGGAGAGAATGATGACTAAATAGTGACAGAGAGCAGGGCTGATGGCTTCCAATCACAGAAACCATCAGATGAGTTCACTTTGAAACGACAGCCTTGGTAAATATGAGGCACGGCGGTGAAGATAAATGCCCTCTTTGAAGCCATACATTACAACTCTCAGAGAGGCAGGAGGAATTAGCCTGTCACATGCAGAGCTAACCTTGAAAGACAGATTTTGAATTAAGCTGCCTCTGTCTGACGAATGCTGCCGTGACATGAAAAAATGTCTCGGGTTTTCAGATTTTAGAGCATAAAGAATCTGTTCTTGAGTCACATTATTATTGTAAGTGTCACATTAAAGGAGTGGATATTCTGTCGTTTCTTCTCCTTTAATATTGTAAGATGTCCTTTCTTTGGTGAAACAAAAAAGAGATGTTTCACAGAATGTGTATAGTTCTCTTTTCCAGACAATGAAAGTCAATGGGGATTGGGGCTGATAAGCAACTAAAAGGACAAAAACACAGTCAAAGGTCTATTAATCACTTGCCTTCTTCCATATCTTGCAAATCGGTCAATGATTTGCTCGTCAAATTTTGTCATTAAAATAAAAATGACAACCTTAAATGGATAGTTCACCCCAAAAACGTAAATCCTGTCATCAGTTACTAATCCTCCGCATGCAAAAAACCCCTGTTCTTCATGTAAAACATAAATAAAATGATGAAGGCACTTGTGAAACCTACCAGATTTTTGTCCCTCCATTATAGGTCCATTACACCAAAACTTTGATGCTTCAAAACATTCATAAAACATTGTTTCCAAACGAACAAAAACGAATGTTACATGCTATTTTAGCTTGTTTTTCGATCTCTCATCGTTGAGCTCTTTCATCATGAGTCATGTTTTTCATGAGATTCCTACCCAAGTATTCCACATCCTAATAAGCTACCGATACAACTTAAGTTACCGAGCAGGCCAACACAGTCTCACGACCAATTCGTACGTATTCACACAAGGGGGCTAATTTATGCTAATTTGTACAAATTCATGACTTCACTTGTACGATTTGTCTAAACCACAATGATGGGTAGGTTTAGGGGCAGGGTAGATCATTCATACAAATTCATACGAATTGGCATTTTGTAAAATACAGTACTTATAATTTAGCAAAAATCGTATGAATTCATATGAGTGAGTTCCTACAAATCTGTACGAATTAGCCACCTTGTAAAATATGTATGGATACTGAATAAATAAACAACACTTTTTCTTAAGCTGAACACTACATTAGACAGGTTTTAAGTGACCGAAGGTTGAGTAAATGATGACCGGAAATGTATTTTTGGGGGGAACATCTTTGCCTCATTTTTATTGGATTTATCGTTTACATCTTCCTATCCAGTTCACTCTTTAATTACTCTCACAGTAATTAAATTAGATGTCTTTGAGTTATCACTTTACACAGGGCCTTAACTCGCAAGGGAAGACAAATCTGTCATCCTTCACGACCATGTGAACGGTTTGTGTGTGCGCATGAAATAATTTCATACCCTTTCATAATGGATGCTTTCAGTCTAACAGTCTGTGGGAGAGTGATCATTATGATCATTAAAATGGTTTATTCCATTTGACCGAATCTCACATAGATGCATGACTGAAGTATGATGGTTGCAAGGTGTTTCTACATCTACTGTATGTATCTTTCTCATTTCCGCAGTCAGATGAGTCAATGAAAGAGAAACATCATTAAGCTACTGAGACAATGAATTTGAGCTCATTTAAATTCAAACTTATTTAGTTTGTAAAGATATATTAGTATAGCCTATGTGAATCGGGTCTTAAGTAGCATGGGTATATTTGTAGCAGTAACTAACAATAAAAACTCATTGTATGTTCATTGTAAATTATAAATCTCCTTTATTTATAGTAAGTAAACTAACTTAAACATCAACTAACAACTTTCATTGCTTTAACGTTTTGGCTTATGTCTAAAAAATATATATGGATTAAATTTTGTCTGACTTTTCTGAATTTTTTTTGTTGACGTTATGAATGCTTTTGTTTTATTATAGTTATTTAAAAAATATAAAAACATTGTTTTCATGAATTTAAATACCTTTTTTTTAAATGTTGCCTTGGCAATAAATAAAAATGTGTATAAAATTACAACTAAAATAAAAAAAGGAAAAAATGCGAATTTCATAATTTTTTGAAGAAGTGGCACATAGATACATGGGAATGAAAAAGCCCATTCTCTCTTTGTCTCACTTGACCTTTCTGCCCCGTCCTTCTAATATCTTGACATTTGTGTTTGTGTAGCTGAAAGGGCCAGTGTGACCTTCAGCTCTGATACAGGCAGTGTGGTGACAGGTGGCAGACCCTCAGGACACAGAAAGACACCTTCAATGCAAACAAGCCGGTGTCCCAGCTCCCGCTTTCATAACATCCATCAAACAATGATAAATCTCAATGTCCTCCATTCACAGGGACGTCGCAGACCTTGCCATAGATATGAACACAATACTGAAACATTTGCTTTGTGATGACAGCTTTTTACTCTTTTTGTACTATATAAAAAGGTATGAAGCTTTAACAAAAATCATTTCCCAGTGCTGTTTTAGTATCTACATGCTACTTACATACTATTAGAGATTTTATAGTTGTTTTCCTCTTTTATGGCGGTAAACATCTATTCATTTTTATATAATAGTTATAGTACAAGGTGTTATTCCACATTTCCACTAATGTTTATTTTCTTTTAGGATTTTTTTTTTTTGTTATTTGTAATAACCATTTACTTTTTCTCATCTAAACTCCAAACTTAAATGGATAAAGGGATAGTTCACAAATTAAGCAACCATAGAATACGCTGCAATAGGTTTCATCCAAGGTGGTGGATTGAGTCTTGTCGGTAGATGCTGAGTAACTTGCATAGAACATCCCTTTAGGTTCTTTACGCTCAAAGTGGAATTAAAAAAAAAAAAAAAAAAAGTAATTAACTTTTTAGAAAAGGGCACTTTTGTCACATCTGATCAAGGAGGCAGACACGTGGGTTCAATCAAACAGGTAAGTATTTATTCACAACTCAAAAGGAATGGCTGCAGAAGCAGTCAAAACAGGCTTATCTTAAATGTCTTTTCTTTTTTATTGTAGGTAGACCAGCATGGGAAGCTTGCAACCTCGAGACCAGATGGTGAGTGATTGGAGTAAGCGTGTTAATAAAGGATGCAGGTATAGCGGGTTAGGTTTGAGTGATCATGACAGAGTGCAGGTGAGTAGCAAGAGGGATGCTGGGAGATGTAGTGTGTGTAGGTGACTGAACTTGTGGATGTGTGGCTGTGACAACTTGAAGCTCCTCTGTGGTCTGCCCTTTTTAAAAGAGAAAAGATCTTAGAAAAGTTATTCAGTGGATATTTTAAACAGATTTGGCATTCTGAAAATTCTCTGTGGATATGATTCAGAGCTAATGAGGAAAAATATGCAAGCTCAGGAGAAGCCATATCTGATCTGTAATAATGGGAATTATGAGCGATTTGTCATTTGGCCACATTTCTAGTTATGGATATGTTCTTAAAGTAGCAATATCCATCCAGAAATAGCAATTCATCTAATTTTACTAAAAACCATCTCCAAGGAGGTCCCTTCAAATAAGTTATCAAATATGCTCAGTTATTTTTACTGATTGACATGAATGGGCATATTTGAAATTGTAGCTATGTCCATCCACGCACAAGAATATAAATATGGATATTTCTGTCCATACTATTTTTAAAGCACAGGCATTGATGTCTGTATTCACTGTGACAAACTGGTATCAGGATTCCAAGGATCCCTGATGAAGGAAAAGAATATGAGATGGGGGGGGGGGGATATTTAAATGGTTTTGCATTTTCTCTGAGCATTCCCTGAGAAACCAAAATGTTATTTGTAAACTTTTGACTTTTGTTCTCTTCCATTGGCTCACAAAATGTTTACGCTATCGTAAGAATCTTTGCATAGTTTTGTGTTTCTGGATTGTTCACCTACAAAAAATATAGCATTCACCTGCAAAACTCTGCACATTTTTACCTTACCTTGAGAAATTTTGCATTCACTTGCTAAACATTTGTATTCGTCTGCAAAACAGTTGCATTTCAATGTGAAAATTGGTGTATTCTTGCAAAAGTTCGGTGCTTTTTCAAGAAACTAAAGTTTTTCCTAGAAGCATGTCCCCTACGAAATTGTAACGATCGGTGTCCGTCTGTGGTGTGTCGCGCCCCACAGCGGGGCAGAGAGAACGAGGCAGACGCGGAAATACGAATACAAGTTTGTTTATTCAAACACAGGAAACACGGAAAATAAACGCTGTCGAGGCAGCGGCGCAAACGCACACATCGGGCAACATAGAGTAACATTAACAAGACATGAACTGGAACTGAAAGACAACGGCATATAAAGGGAGAAACTAATGACAGAAAGTGCAGGCAGGTGAAAAACACAGGTGACATGGATAAACTAATGAGGGCAAAACCAAAAGACAATGACCGCGGGGGAGAACACGATCAGACAGGAACACATGGCAAAAATAAACACAAAGAGAACGCCCACGGCGTTACAGAAATATGTTTGTTAGCCCAAAAAATTGTTTACATTTGCCCACAAAACTGTTTTTATTATTATTTTTACATATGCTCTCAAAAGTTGTGCATTTCCCAAATATTTTATATTGATTGAATCACAAAACATTTATTGTCGCTTACAAAACATTTGGATTCTTTCAAAATAACCTTTGTACTTCCCAGAGAAAATTTGCGTTCGCAAAAAACAAAATCTTTGCAAGTCACTAAGGCTGCATTTATGTTACAGTATTTGTGACCCAATTCCAATTTTGTCCTCCCATGTGGCACAGATCGGATAAGACCCATGAACACATAAGCAGAAAAAAAAACCCATATGAATTCCAATATTCTCAGACTGGTTTTAGGCCTCATTCGAATGTGGAAATAAATCAGATATAAATCAGATATGTGCATTTGCATCTGCTATGTAAGCTGACAGACTGGATATTCCCCGGTGAATGTGAGTCATACATCTCTAAAAAAAAATCAACAGTTGGTGATTGATGTTGACTCAGATACTTTTCCGGACAGGGTTGCCAAATCTGTGGTTTTCCTGTAATTGGGCTACTTTTACATTGTTGCCATGGGTTGTTTTTCTGTCTGGGGGTTAAAGCAATCTCCTCCTTTCCAGGAATGTGATTTTGAGAGAGGATACCCGATGGAGGAAAAACCACACACACACACACGAATGGGCTAGTTTTGATTAGTAATTTGACTGCTTTTGTTTAACAGACCTGGCAACCCTGTTTTGGAGTCAATACTTGTACCTTGGGTTGTTTTGTCAAGCAAATAGTGTAAATGCAGATACAGGATATAAAACCTGCAACTTCATACCATTCTGATGCAGCAAAAAAAAAATAATAGTAGTAATAATTATCAATTATCAAATGCATTCCTATGGTTAGCACAGAAATCTCTTTTTTTAAGAGACAGATGTTCTAGTAAAAACTTATATGTTTACAGATCTTTAAAAAAACCTTGATAACACTTTCAATTTTAAGTATCCTTCACTCAAAAAAATGGTTTTGTGCCACTGTTAGTTTTAAGCAGATATGTTTTGTTAAAATAACACAAATATATTTAATGTTCCGATAAAACACCACTGTATTGTGCTTAATTAACGTAAACTGTTTAATTTTTTTAATTTGACTTAATTATCAATCGTCAATCTAATGTAAAGGGTTTAATTTTGGCATAAAAAAAAACCCGGATTTGACGATTTCCAGCGCATGATGAAGACAGCGCGAAGGAGGTGCATCGTCTAGGTGTGGCGTCTATTCAGGTAGGAATATCTAAAGTTTTTCATTGTGTTAAGGCAAAGCCTTTCTGTTAATGTTTTTAGTAATATTATGATTTTAGTGTTTTGTTTTGCAGTGGAATAGTTTTTGTTTAACGTGGGTTTGGGAGAAAAGCGCACGTCTTTCTGTAGTGTTTGGACTGTAACGTTAATGTATGTTATAGACAGTTTCATCGGGCGCATGCACCTGGACCTAAGTTAACTTCCGGTCTGTGTTTGTTTATCGGTCTGGTTAGTGCCGCCAGCTACAACCACGTAATGCAACGTAATGTTTTTAAATCACTGCATTTCTGAGGGAAGACTGTCTCTTAGGAAATGTCATTTTCATTTAATTTTGCACACAAGGCAGCGTTTGTAAGCTCAGAGCTGCTTTTTCTAGAGCCGTTACCGGGGAAACCTCTCGTTTCTCTTACTTAAAGCACCTCCTGCTGGCAGAGAAATTAGTCTGCGTTTTTAATAAATCCGTCTGATTTATGCAGCGAACATATTTTACTTGTTATCAAATAATTACTCTAGAATGGACTTAGCTGTTGTTATTGATTCTATTGGGATGTTTACAAACAAAGCGCGCATGTGCAGTAACATTTGTTTATGTTGTCGTTAAAACCATCTATATGTAACATTATTGTGTGCTTGTGGAATAGACGATGGAACGAGTTTTTTTTTGTCTTATTAACGAAATATGAGCAGTCAAATAAAGCCTCATGCTTTTTCTACCCTACTCAGTTAGCTTTAAAAGCATTGAAAGCAAATAATGCCACATTTGAATGCACACATTTTAACATTTCATCTGATATTCATCTTTTATAACAGAATGCAGTTGATCACAGTTTTCTTACTTCATCGCTGCCTAACTTTGGCAAAGTGAAGGACTGTTACAACTTTACTGACAAAGAAAACACAGTTTTGGCAAAGGTAATTAAAGTGTTATCGTCTTTTCATCATTTATAAACAGAAGGGTTTCCTGCAGGTCCTTAAAATGTCTTAAATTTAACATTAGTTTTTTTTTTTAAATAAAGTTTTTGCAGTTTTGTCCAATTGTTTTTGGGCAAACTATACATTTAATGGGAATATTGCTAAACTCTGTAAGAAAGTGGGTTTCTGAGATGATTAAGGTTATGTTTTCCAAAAGCATCGTAAGCTTAAGTTGATCGTAGCTCCATTGGTTTCAATTGGTCTACAATGTACTTAAGCGTACAACGCAAGCCTGGCCTGGTATAGTTTCATTTTACAATGAAATGTCTCTTAGAATACATAAACGTGCAATTTTTAGTGTAATTAAATATGTAAAATTTTGTTGTTTGCATCTTTAGACTAATGACATTGAATTACCTGATAGCAGTCTTTATATGGAGTACCTGATGAGTATTTTTTTTATTTACATTTTTTATTTTTAAGGATGACAAATGCTTTGGTAAAGTTAATACACAAGAACTTAGTACTCCATCCTTTCTCTCTCTCTAGGATACAGACGTTGCTGGCACTCAGGAGATGATTCAGAAGACTCATGGCAATCTCACATGATTTGAAGTTGCAGGCACTGAAGATGTTGTAGGAAGATAAAGTTCTTCTGGACCCTTGCAGTATACCCTATGCAAAGCCATGTTTCTGGGACTGAACTTGAGCAAACCTCCTACACTCGGGTACACACATTTGAAGTACTTTCTGGAGCCAATTCCTGTTCCTGGAATAAGGATTGATTGGTTACCTTTAAATGACAATTAGAAATTATATTTCTGCTATTGTGTAATGTAGTTTCAAGTGGATTTAACTGTAGGTAACTGTATGTTTTGCTCTTGTTTAACAAATACACTTTATCATTTGTGACACATCTTGTCTTTTATGATTCATTACAAGACAATCACACACAAAACCTTGTTCACAAAACTTAACTGGTTTAAGTTACAGGGAAGTGAAAAAAATTGAGTTGGTTGGACTTTACAATTTCATATAGATTCTTCCACATTCAATTGTGTTCACGCAATGCAAAGAGTTTGCATAGATTAAAAAAAAATTACATTCATGTTAATAAAAAACATTTTAGTTGTGTGGAACTGTTATGAAGCGGACTACACACAGGAGTCATGAGTCTTGACATGAACCACTGTCCATAATTGAATTAAGTATGTTTAAAGAGTCATTTTTTGAGTGTTGTTACACATGTTACATGTACGTACTATTATAATAACAATAAATTATGCATAATTACATGCAACCAAGGTATAGTTAATTATTATTGCTTAGTACTCAAATCTATAATTACACTGCAACAAGGACACATTAAAATAACCAGTCAACCAGTAACTGTATTATGGGAGAAAGAATTTTGAGGCACTTTGAGTACACCTTTAGATATTTGAGGGATATTTTGTGATGGGACACCTAATATGAACATGCATGTGTCCACAAGACCTTATACTGCATCTTGACAAAAAATTTTGAAATGCATTTTGCTTCACCAGAATGTGAGAACATTTGGCAGAATGAGTGTTGATGTTTTTCAGAAAAAAAGGTGACCATGAATGTGAAGGACTGGATCCATCGCCCTCTTTATCTTGCCTATCCAATTCTTTTTCCAACAGTACATTTTCACTGGTGCAGAATGAGCTGATATTTTCAATAAAAGCTAGGGGCAGGATTGCTCAGGGGATAGACAGCAAGGCAGAACAAGTAGTCAGAGCATGAAAAAGTTGGCAAATACCAAATTATGTAAAAATAAATGAGTTAAATTCAGTCAGTGTGTACTGATTGTAGAATTAAGTTGTATCTGTCAGGGGGAAAAAAAGCCTTTTGTGTATTAGCCATAAATGTAAGAAATCAAAAAGAAGTGTCCCATATTCTGAAGTTGACTCTGGTTAGTCAGTCTTGCACACGTTTGTATGAAACCTTCAAATTAGCTGCTCATTTGTCTAAGTTGACCAGTCGGTGGCACTGTTGAGTTTGGTTTCAGCCTCTGTGCGAAACCCTGAGCTCAAGGCAAGACCGAGACACAAACATGATTTAGTATCTGGGTCATGTGAAATAATTTAATTTCATTGGCCAGGGAAAATATTTATCAAATTGTGTGAGGCTCACATGGCGTGTAGGTGTGAAACAGAAAGAAAATGACTATGATTACAGCGTGAGTAGATAAAATCAACCCTAAAACATGCTCTAACAAGTTATCGATAACCCTGTGTCAAGACGTTGACAGGCTTTCACAACATATTTGTGACTTCAAATGGCAAAACTGACAGGCTAATTCGTACATGTCAACCGTTTAAAGAGTTCCAGGTTGATTTTTGACCAGCCAACCCTGAACTCCAAGTTTCGTACATGGTTGTGCTCCATCAGCCTTTATTATATTTTGATGATGTCGTTCCTCTTTGAATGCGAAAAGCTGTTTTTTAGCTGTTTTTGAGGATTAGCTGTGCCATGCTAACTGCCATACAATGGCTGACTAGGCTATGCTAACTTGGGTCAATGACTAATATCTCATTTTTATGGTTTTGAAACATTTTCATTACAGCAATTGTAAATGTCATGTGGTGAAACCGTCAAGAAAAAACATTATATATTGGTAGATGGCATAAATATATCTAAACCCAAAAAGCTAGCTTTATTCAGGTATTATGGACCTCCTTTATCACAGTTCACACTTTCTGGGTGGTTTTCCCATCAAATGCCTGGTAAATCCACACATTTGAGAAAAGAAACATCTCCAGTACCTGGAAGTGCAGTTGCTTTTGATTAAATTGCACCTGACAAGGCTTGGTCAGCATCTGAATGCTGCAAAATAGAGCCAGTTGACATCTTAAACTGTACATCTGTCAGTGAGCTTTAAAGTGTTTTAGCTGTGCCTTTTGCAGCCTGCCTCATTACATAAAGAACGGAGGCCGACATCTGAAGTGGGAGGGTTACATAACACTCTCAGTCCAAAGAGTGTGTGATATTATGGGTACATTTCATTTAAAAGCAAGAAAAATTCAGAGAGTTCAGAGCATTAAGCACCATGTTAACATCTATACAGAGCATTGCAGGTTTAGGAGTGCTTCACGGAAGTCGTTTTTTCTCCTGTAGTCTTGTATTCAAGATGTCAGGGTGGTACTACTGTCTTGATGTCATCACGAAGAAAAAAATGTTATTAAAAAATAAAACCTGTAAATAGAACTAAATAAGCAGTGTCTGCTTGTTACTATTTAAAAAGAGATGTGACACTTGTTTGACTTAATTTAGATATTTTTGCAGGGCAAAAAGTCAAAGAGGTCAGGGTGATACAAATTTCTTTAAGTCATAATGAAGAAGAAAAAAAGTGTCATTTCAAAAAAGAAATCTATGAAAATAACTAAATAAGTATACTTTTTTAACATTTTTGTTTCTATTGTTTTAAGTGGTGTGACTAAATTTAGATATTTAGATATTTATAGATATTTATATATTTTTTATATATTTGCTTTTCAACTTTAAAATATTTTTTTTTAAATGTTTTAATTTTTTTTAATTTATATATATTTTAATACTTGATTCCATGGTTACATCCCATGATATTTGAGAATTGACCTTTCGCAAAACCCCGCCCCAAAACGGCCATTGTCCAATCACACATCCTAGCAACGGTTACTAAGTAA
>JAUCMS010000079.1:11296224-11320597 GCA_032357445.1 Enteromius radiatus | reverse complement strand
GCTAGCTAGCAACTTCACGTTAGCTCTCTAAAGTTATATTTCGTCAGTTCACGTCGCATTCTAACAAGCAATTTCACGTCGCGTCCTAACAGGCTATGTGGGGATTCTCCGTTTTCCCAATTGACCGGTACGCCTCTACAGTCGTGGTGCTCCCGTTACATAATACTTTGAGATTATGTATATAGCCCTCCATTGCATATTGCAACCCCTTTTGCCTCGACCTGGAGAATATTAAGCGTATGTTACTCCAAAAGGAGTCACTGACACCGACAGGTACACCTCTACCCGCCATGTTTTCTACTACTGTCTATGGTTGACAGTCCGCCGTTGTCGGTAAGCTTGACAGGCTAGCAACAGTAACTAAGGGGGGTGTGGCTTTTGCGAAAGGTCAATTGAGGTTTTGTTTTAGTTTTTTCTTCTTTCTTTCTTTTTGATTGATTGATTGAAAATGGTATAAACAGTTTTCAAACCCGTATGAAACCCATTATTGCATTTCTTTTTAACTATTATTCCTGTTCTTTATTGTTGAAGTTCTCATTTGGAATGAAATCAGGGTTTATAAATATAGAATTTTAAAATTGGGTAAACAAACTGCTATGGGTTTAATATATTACTATTAAATGACTGCCTCCCCTAACCCCCAATCAGATCCCTAACAAGTTTGAACTCTTTTGAAAGCCAGTGACAGCAGGACGGTGGCTCTGTTCCAGTAACCTCATGGAGCCTGACACATACAGTATGCTCCGTCACAGGTGATTTAGAGTGGAGTCCATCATGTCGCAGCTGTCATGTTCTTGATGGATGCGTGCAAGTAACTTACTCCGTTTTTCTGACACTCCAGCCTTGGACTCAAATAGAGTGCTTTACAGGAAGAGATGAGGGGAATGACTCTCTTAAAAGCTTAGAATTTGAAAGCAGTTAAGAGCGTTTTGAAGGTAACTTATCATGCAGCTGATATTTTGGCAGAAAAAACAGTCCCTTGGGGTCTGTCCACATGCCACAGCAATCTAACTACAAAAGTGGTCCAAATTTGTGGACCTCAGAATAAAAATTATTATTATCTTATAATATTGTAAATCTAAGAGACAGATGAAGTCATTTTATCTACTTATTTTATTCACTTTATTTTAATGCTTTTTTTTATGATTTTTACATCATACATTTATACATCACTTTCCACTGATGTATGGTTTGTTAGGATCAGACAATATTTGGATGAGATAAAACTCATGTGGAGGAAAAAATCTGGAATCTGAGGGTGCAAAAGAAAATTGCCTTTAAAATTTAATCAAAATTAAATTCTTACCTATGCAATTACTAATCATTATATATATATATATATATATTTTTTTTTTTTTACAGTACAAAATATCTTAATGGAACATGATCTTTACTTGATATGCTAATGATTTTTGGAGAAAAATCTGTAATTTTGACCCATACAATGTATTTTTGGATATTGCTACAAATATACCCACAAGACTTATGACTGGTTTTGTGCTCTAGCGTCATATATAAGCATTTTAACAATTTCTGCAGGTTTTTCTAATTCAAATATATGGATGCATACACTTTTTCTTAACACCTTTCTGTTTTTTGTTCTTTAAATATATATATATTTTTTTAAATAAATGAATGTTTGTGGTCTGTTTATGGTAGGGCTTTGCTTTGTAGTTGCTAAGGTTTAGTTACAAGTTAAGTTCAAGGTTTTATTAAAATATTAATATATTTGCCTAAATTCCTAGACTCAGCTACAGAAACCGACTGAGATTCATGTTTCAATCTACTCTGAATATCGCCGTCCCAAAAGACACGCAACAGTCATTAACAGCTTCTATCTGCATCCCTTTCTGCTCCTGTTAAAACCATCAGGCTCTGCCTCTTCATTCCTGGATGGCTTTAAATTGGCTGAAAATTACGCTTGTCATAATCATTAGATCATGTTGCCTAGCAATATGTTGCTGTCCCCACGGCGACATCACTGTCAGGACCAATGTGCTCCCATCTGGTGGAGTGCATTGTGGGAGCGAGAGATTGCTTCCTCCAGCTTTTGGATTTCTGACTCTATTGTCCTGTTTAGGAAGGCCACCTGCTCTCTGATGTACCAGCAGGCATGGAGCGTCTCGTTTTTAGGAGCACTTTTCTCTTGGATGAAAGTATGCGAGTGTGGGTGTGAACATGAACCAGATTTGGAACAAGCTCCAACAGTCTGTTTATAGAAGATGGAGAGTAAATGTACAAACCGAAGCTGTGACCTAACAGAACTGCATACTGGATTAGTTCACCCCAAAATGAAAAGCCTGTCACTAATTACTCACCCTCTTGTCATTCCAGACCCATAAGATCTTCATTCATCTTCAGAACAAAAATGAAGATACTGATTAAATCTCTGAGAGCCATCTGACACTCTATAGACAGCAACACAACTGAAATGATCAAACAGGCGAAGACTTTGGCGTTGCAGTTAAACTTTAGTTACTTTAATTCAGCATAGGAAGAACAAGAGACAAATACACACATCTAAATAAACCTTAAGGATCGACAGCACAAGGCAAAACACAACGTGCTTATAAACACTAGGGAAAACTCAGGACAGGTGAGGAGCGGGTAAACTAATCAACGAAGCGAGAACAGGAACAAGACCAAATAAGGCAAAACAGGAAGACATGAAGTGAAACCAAAACTAAACAGTGACAGACGTAAACAAAAGACATGAGGTGTTCCATTGCGAGAGTCTCTTTCTGCCTCCGAGGCGAGGATCCGGAGGGCCAAGGCGGAGCGACTGACGCGAATGAGGGAAGGACATGCCGGAGCGAGAGAGGACCAAGGTGGAGCTGGAGGAAGGGAGGAGCCTAACAGAGTCAGAGGGATGTAGGGACGAGGCGAAGCCAGAGGAGTGGAGTCCTGAGGCGGCGGATGGACTCCGACCAACCAAGGCGGAGCCGGAGGGACGATGGAGCCCAGTGGAGCCGGTGACCTTATGGGCGTGATGGAGAGGAGGGAGCTAGGGCCTATGGTGGAGCCGACAGGTCGGAGGGCCGAGGCAGAGTTCTGGACTCGGAGGCTGTAGGTGGAGTCGGTGAGCACTCAGACCATGGTGGTGCTGGACGATGGCAGTCCTGCATGACTTGCCCCAAATAGATGGTGAGCTGAAGGCGAGTGGCAGGGCTGTCAGACGACAGCGGGGGAGGAGGCTAGAGTGGGTGGGAGGGCATTTATTTTCTGAGATCCAGTACTCCTAGTAGTAATTCAGGATCGGGATTCAGAAACGGCTCTTCTGGCCGTGGTTCAGGAACTGGATTCAGGAACAGCTCTCCCGGCCATAATTCAGGAACTGGATTCAGAAACCGCTCTCTGGCCATGACGGGCAAACTGGATTTTCAGGGATCGGGATTGGCACTCCGCTGGCAGCGCGTCCTTTGAGGGTAGCATTGACAGTGTGGTCTTGCATTCTGTCGGCGGCTTGATGGCTGGCGATTGGCCCTCGGCTCAGGCCAGGAAATCTCCCAGACCACTTCTCTCCAACTCAGTCCCGCGGTGTCTGGGAGATCCACAGAGATGGAACAGCGGGACCCGAGCCAGAAGAATTGGATGATGTCCTCGTCAGCACAGCTAGCCGCTCGTGCCAGCTGACAGAACTCCTCCACAAAGGTGAGGAATGGGAGATCGAGCTGGTGGAGGTGGAGGAAGCTGGCGGCCCATTCCATTATTTTTGTTTTGGTCAATCCTTCTGTCACGATGTGTGGGAAGCAAACAGTCGAAGTTTTTGGCGTTGCAGTTAAACATCCACTTTAATTCAGCATAGGCAGACCAAGAGACAAATACATACATCTAAATAAACCTTAAGGATCAACAGCACAAGACAAAACACAACAGGCTTATAAACACTAGGGAAAACTCAGGACAGGTGAGGAGCACAGGTGGAGGGGGGGAACAATTGCTAAATAATTTATGTTATTAGTGTTGAATAAAATTACGGTTGAACCCCTGATGTCACATGGATTATTTTTTACCATGCGCTGATCGTAATAATATCCTTGCTGTCTATGGAGGGTCAGAGAGCTTTGAGTATCCATCAAAAATATAATATAAATTTGTGTTTTCCGAAGATGAATGAAGGTCTTAAGGGTTTGGAATGACATGAGGGTGAGTAATTAAAGGAGTGGCTCACCAAAAAATGAAAATTACCCCATAATTGACTCACCTCAGAGCCATGGTGTATATAACTTTCTTCTTTTAGACAAACACAGTCAGAGTTTTTAAAATATGTATCCTGTTGTAGTAAACTTATATTTAGCAAAAAATTCTGCAGTGTAATATGACTCGAAACCATGCATTTTTTCCCCTGTGTCTCACATTTTTAAATGCAAAAATGCATTCTAGTTTGAATATCCGCTTACTCGTGTGATAGGTTAAATTGCTTATGTGTCTTTTATGTGGACATGACATCCATTCAAACAGCAGCAACTCCTCAATATCCTTTTACCATGCTCAGGGAATTCCTAAACTTGTTTAAAACCTCCTGCCAAACAATTCTTCTTGCCTTGTCAAAACACCCTCCTCTTTCTCGCCCTCTCCCACTCTCACTCAGCGCTCGATACTCCCTTCTGTGGAATGCAAAGAGCTGCTTCTCTGTCTGAGGGGGCAAAGGTCACAGCACTGGCCATTGTTATTTCCTCTAAACCTCAAATAAGCATCATCTTATGTATTCATTAAGCCATTAAGCCCGCATATAGACCTGCACTCACCCAGTTCTTTTTCAGCATGAATTCTAATCAAATACAGTCTGAGAATAGAAGATGGAGTATTGCAGTTATCAGTGAAATAAACAGGCTTGGCTGTTTAACAGAGTTTTCTCAGTATGGAGTTAAATGCCCCAAAATAATATTTCTAAAGCGACTCAGGGGAGCTGTCTTGGAAGACAAAGCACCTACTTGAAAGCAAGTTTTGTGTGATGATGGATTACAGCAAAACAAATAATAACTTAAAACTCATTTGGCTCGGTTTCAACCTTTATTTGATCTTAAAATTATGTTGTGTTGCTCTGTAACTAATCTACTTGAAAACCTGGTGCTCTAACAAGAAAAAATGCACTGCGCCACATTAAAATAGCTGTACTGTCTGCCATGATATGGGTGTGTGCATATATATATATATATATGGTGGCAAGAATATGTTTGTGAACCCTTCAAAATATCTGCATTGATTACTCAAAAAGCTGGTCAGATTTTCAAGCCACAATTTTATTGAAGACATGAGTGATCGTTGACCGGACAAGTGGGAAAATGTAAGTGAAACTTGACTTACGACTTCTCAAAATCTAATTGGAGTCAGTTAAGAAGATGAGATTGATGTGGTTTGTACAGATGCCTTGCAATTCTAAATATAAGCACACAAAGCTGTATACAAGTTTGTATAGTGTAATCCATGCCTTGAAAAGCATTGTCAAAGACCTGGGTGTTCATGAATCAACACACCACGAAATCTTAAAGTGGTGAGAAGAAACCTAGAGAGAAAACATTGTTCATGGAGAACAGGATAGGATTAAGGAAACAACTGCTGTCTGAAAAAATGGTTAAGGCACGTGTTAGTGTTACCTGGTTGTTCCATTTCTGGAAAATTGTTCAGTGGACAGTTGAGAACATTTTGTTTAGAGGAAAAGGGTACTGCAAACCAACTCCAAACCTCAGCTCAGCTGTCAAACATGGTGGACCGAGCACCATGGTTCAACACTGCTTTACTGCCTCAGGGTCTGGACACAATCACTGAAGGAAAAATGAATTATAAAGTGTATTAGGACTTTTTACTTTTTCTTGGAGAATGTCATAAAATAAGAGAATTGAGTGATGCGATAAGACAAAGACTCAGTTCACACATTGCCATGAATAATGGCTGAGAAGAAGAGAGTTCTGCCAATTCAGATGTCCTATAAGCAGAAAATGTTATATATATATATATATATATATGTGTGTGTGTGTTTGCGCGTTTAAAATAGTAGTAGTAATATATAAAACTTATGTATGATTCTAAATTTTGTGCAAAACATTCTAGTTATTTTGTGTTCCACAAAAAGTCTGAAAGTATATGAATATAGAATTTTCATAATTGGGTCAACTACAATTACACGTGTTTCAAATTCTGTATAAAAGTTATTATTATCTTTATGGCCGTTTAAAATGATCCTATGTATCAATTGTATTCTATTGAAATAATAGAAATATATAGCTACAAATAATGCTATAAAAATAATAGAAATTTGAGATTTATTTATGGTCATTTCCACTATGTTTGTGAAATACTTGCTTATGAAGGTTAATTTAAAACGGTTTTTTTTCTTCAGTCCCTGTGATCAAAACTGTGATCATTTGCCTACAGCACTACAGCTGCAAAAGAAGAAGAAGAAAAAAGTACAACTTTATCCCAAACTGAGTTCCATTTTGCATTTTCTCCAGGAGGCGGCACAGCGGTCGTTTATAATGGAAAAATCGCCCCGGGCTCAAAGTTCCGTTACTTTCTTTTTCTCTTTCTTTTTCTTTTCTCTTCTACAGCGGGAAGCGTCTCTCTTCTCTCCTCCTTCTCACATCACATCCGGCTCATTTTCCCGAGCACTTTGGACTCTCTTGCAGTGCAGCTTTAGGATGTCCGAATCATGTAAGCGAATCGATTCGTGGAGACGATTCGACTCACTTGATTTGTTTTTTATAAGTTCGCAGAAGTCCAGTTGTGGCATTTTTAGGTATTAGTGAACCGTCTTAAAAAAATTACCTAATTTTAGTCATCATTTAAACGTGTCTTCGCGCAGTATTTTGTTTATCTTGTTTATTTGTGTAGTGAAATTATTATTTAATGACTCTTTAATTAAAGGTTTAACATATTTGTTTACTTTACCTTATTGGTGTCATTTTTTGCGGTATTTACGCTTCTGTAATGTCGTAATTTTACGCCCATGCTTCACCTTACAGCCGATTGATTCACAAAAGCTTAGGCGAATTGGTTCAAAAGAACCGTAAAAAAAGAACCGGTTCAAAAGAACGCGAATCGGACATCTCCGTTACAGTGAGTGTAGCAGTTTTAAGAGGCTGCTGTGGATCTGCTGCTGATATGGAGACGCTAACCATCCACAGACACTGATCGTGCAACTTTACTGAGGCGACTGAACGGATTACGCGCTTCCATGTCTGCTCTCCTGTCACAGTAACAACTCCAAACATGTCCAAAAGCATGAGGAAGAAAAGTCACTGGACTAACAGAGTCCACGAGGTTGTGTTATCCAGGGGTCCGAGTGGTGATCTTGGGTTCGAGCTGCAGGGAGGCGCGGAGAATGGACAGTTCCCAGTTATTGGAGAGGTGAAACCGGACAGGGGCAAACTGTATCAGGACGAGCTACTTCTGGAGGTCAATGATACTCCAGTGGCCGGGCTGACCATCAGGGATGTTTGGGCTGTGGTCAGACACTGCAAAGACCCTGTCCGCCTGAAGTGTGTCAAACAAGGTAAGTTTTACGTTCACTAAAAGTGCCAAAATATACCGGTTTTAACAAAATGGCATAACGTTACTTACTACAGTTGTTATTACTACTGTAAAGAATAATTTACATGAAAGTTAATGAAGCTTCCAGAAACATCCTAACTTTATTCATTTAGCTTATCTATCTCTCTATCTCTCTATCTATGTTAATGTCGTTAAATACAACTAGATAGCAAACAAGCGCTAATTTGTATTTCTATTATTTTCAACACGTTATCACACTTTTATTGCAATAATAATGTATAAATGCGGTAATGATTATGATATTCACTGTAAAATTTAAGGTTACACCTGTATACGTCTTTCCACGTGAACTTCTAACATGCATATTATGTATCACATTGCATCCAAATGTAACATAAGAAGAAAGAAGTTGTGTTTAAAGTTTCACAAAGTTGTTGATTTGTTGCTATAGAAGCGGAGTTGGTGTGTTTCTGGAAAGGGGGCGTGTCCATAGCCACAGTAGCGCGTCCTGGTGGTGATGTTACGTCATCGTCACGTTTACGTCGTCACCGCACTGCATGCCATATACTACTTAGTATTTGTAAACTTCTTGCTACATTTACCGAAATTGAGCTTCTTTGTTGACACTGAAGGGTTATCTTTCCGTTATCCTTCAGTTTAGTTTGTGTTATCGGTCTTTGTGGGCGTGCCACAGTTCTGAAATACATCATGACATTACTATTTTCCCAATAGGCCTGTATCTGAACCTCACAATCACACTGTCATGAATGATGCCAGTTTAGTTCAACAGAGTGGCTTGTCCTTTCTGTTTAGTTACAGACCCATAATTGTGAGCAGTTTAGCTTCTTTAAGATTACTGGTTTAGGATGCAAGCGTGGCATTCCTTTCCTTTGACATGTTGTTTTTTTGTAAAACCTTCCAAAAATGTGCCCTCAAAAGCAGGGGGTTTAGAAATATTTGATCCCAAGAAACCCTCAATTATGATGATGCCATGAAAGGGATTTTTTGTTCTTGCATATAAAAGAATCAAGTCTAATATCATGCTTTCCAACATGTACGCAGTATCTTGGATAATACTGCCTCAACACACCTGCCTGGAAATTTCAAGTAGACTTTGATTAGCTTGTTCCAGGTGTGTTTAATTAGGGTTGAAGCTAAACTCTGCAGGGACACTCCAGGACTGAACGTGGTGACCTCTGCTGTCTTCTAGCAATGGGTTTTTTTCCCCCTGAAATTTTCTGTGGGCTATGGAAGAGAGTTTATTTTTTTTATATTGTGACCTAGCATCTCAATAGAAACTTTCTCATAATAATGATGAGTTAATGTCCCATTGAACACCTCATTATATTCATAAAAGTTCTCATAATACTTACTTAACATCTCATAATTCACTAATAATGTCAATTTTTTTTTACATAAGTGAAGTTGACAACAAGTTTCTGGAGGAAGCGCGAACGTGTGATTAACCACGACTGGCCCGCATTTCCTAATCAATCACGTCTTGTCCAATCATATTCATAGGCTCTCCCCTCAAATAAGCCACCATCTCGTTTATGCATCCCTCCTCCTCCCCTTCTCTGCCTTCCTTCTCTGGGGGGGCTAGCGGAGATCGAGCCGGACACTGACCACATCCCTCGCTATAGTCATCATAAGGAATCATATATGTCATGTACATACTGTCACATACAAACTATAATCATATACTATAAAACTATGCAATAAAGATCATTAAAATTCGGTTGTGTCACTTTTAGCAATGCATTCTGCAAATTCTTATAAGTCTTGTACAGACTTATCACTTATAAGAAGGCTTCTCGTTATTATGAATTATAATCTTCACTCAGCTGATGCAGAAATGACTCAACCCGAATGCATGATTATTACTATTATATGCTTGTCCTTTATTAGATGCATTTAGCATCCTTCGGCCTATTTTCCATAACCCAATCAAAACAGCCCCATTAGTAACAAGCCACTGCTCTTGAAATCTTCACAATCGTTTGTTCTAAACTTTGGCCTTTAGAACTTTTGCTGTAGGCACAACAAAATCAAGAGGTCAATAGCTTAGATGTAGCGCTTTCAGTTACAGCACTCAATTTCAAGTCACAGATTCACCAACGTCACCTCCCCCTTTGCTCTCAGCAGAAGCGATGCTTGTTCAGCTTTACAGAGGGTCAAGGATGTGCTGTATCATTTGGATAGCTACACTTTATACCAAACATTAAAAATATCTAAACCCTTTGGCCTGATATTGGGAAGTAACTCTTCAGTAATACAGTGCTTTTATATCTAAATTGTGCCTTTTACTGTTTAGACATCCAGATACTATTTGGTCAAAAGATGTGATATCTAAAGAGCACAGCTGTACTATATTTATATGTATGTGTGGGCTATAGATAGTATCAGCGTTTCCATACTGGTCGTTAAAAAAGTTTGAATTTTTGTCGAAGCGTTTCATGTAATAGTTTTCTTTTTTGAGTGCAGTAGCAGGGGCCTACTTGATATTCATTGGACACAGTAGTAGGGCAGACACAAAACTGTGGTTGGTGTGGTCAGTTGCCTAGGTAAGTACCCTAAGATGAGATGTCTGTAGCATTCATCTGTGAAATAACAGGTTGTGAAACACACACACACACACACACACACACACATTTACACAGCCTCCCGGGATGACCTGGCCAACTTTTTGATGTCTGGGTTTTAAGTTATCTGTGAGAACGGCTGGCAAAATAGTTTTTTTTTTACATTACTTTGAAATGAAAGCCGACCTTTAAATGTAGTTTTGTTACAATATCATAATTATGGCACAGCACATTATTGTATTTATATTTCATTCATCCCCTTGAGGTAGGATGATATGAGGTTGACATAAATTATCATGTCTCAGCCGCCAGTTATAATTGTAAATTTCATTTGAGATTAGAAGATGTAATTATAATCATGCCGGCTGAATTGATGTGTTAATATGCAATGCTTCTGGTCATTTTCTCTACTGTTTCCTGGATTCATTGACCCTGGTCTCTGTGTTTCATGTTCCTCTCTCCACCCTCTGCCACTTTCACAAACCGTTTAGGGCCAGCGGTAGGCCACATGCTTGTTTAAACCACACCAAGGGGTCTGTATATCCAGGATGTGATGTTGCATAGATAGCAAGTTCACATTTTTTTGGTACTCAGCTCATAGGGGCTGGCAACCTTAACCAGAAAGCTCTATTTTAGATAGGTTTTAAAAAAAACCTTGTGATGGAACCAGGCACCACAGCAACTAGAAAGCATGACATCATACATGTGCACTTGTGGCATCTGTAAACCTAGGGACTTCAATTTGGCAAGAGTTTAGATTTATTTCACCAGACTAAGTGAAAAGAATTAGCCCTTCCTATGGCCTTCGTACAACCTACAGCAATGATAGCTTAAATTGTGTGGCCTTTTGAGAAGAGGTGTGCAATTACTTTAAGTGACTGAACTCGAAAAGAGTGGGAAATTTATGTTTTGGCTCAATTTTGAACCTGTTCACCAAAGGTAAACCGTATGTTCAGAAAGATATGCTCAAGTGATTATATACACACACACTGGTCTTTTCTGTAGCGTCAGCCTCAGATGTCACACCCACAGGCCGCTGGTTGACTGACACATATAGCACACTTATTTGGAAACACTTCAGGAGTCATCTTCAGATTGGTTGAATCATAAAGTAGTTCCAGGAGTCATGTTGTGGTCTTTAACATAAGGCATAGAATCTTTAAAATGAGAGTTTTACACACCTGGATGTTTGACAGGTCAAACAGTCTCATGGGCAGGTCTGGTCCAACAAACGCTACCATGTATTCCAGTCCTTCAACTGTCAACGGTTTAGATGGCAACAAGTGCTTGTGAATGACTGAATTGACAGTTCAAGTGTAAAATCAGAAACTTTATTTTTGGGTAAACTATCAGGTTTATTTTTTCATGTTCATATGGAAGTCCATTTTTGCCATGCAAGGAAAAATGTGCTCTGGTGAGTCGTCTCATAAGCAAAGTACTTAAGAACACCCTACAGCCAGCATTCATTTTCTAAATGAATGTTTGAGTTCTTGGAGTCAATTAAAAATGGCAAAACTTATCAAGCTAAAGGCACGCAAGGTCACATTAGTATCATTATGCACCACATTTGGTCACTTGTGAAATATTAAGCAGTCTGCTCCATGCCTTTGTGCGGTTTGGGCCGATAGTAAGGGTCAAGTTCACCAGGCAGATGTTAAGCGCAACCCTTAATTTAGGAACTTATGTGGTGTCCCTAATGGCTTGTGCAGAAACCTGGACACTGAGAGAAACTAAAGGTGTGCAGGTTCTCTCTTCTGCATTTATATAATTTTAACCCTTTTATAGTGAAGCACAAGAAATAAAAACCTGGAATACAATACTACACACTGAAAATTCAAAAAGTACACAAATGATCTTTGGGTTTCCCAAGGTTTAATAAAACAAATATATGGTTACATGACCAACGTAACTTTTCCACTAGAAACCACGTACTGCCCACTAGAGATGGTCTTGGCATTAGCATCTCTGCCTGTAAGAAAAGCATTAGTGTGAAGGCCACTTATAAAGTCAGTTCCTCTAGTCAAATTAGAGAAAGAACTCACGTTTCCTAGCGCAGCTTTGCTCACAGGAGCCAGAAGATGGATGGCACACAGCTGTACTACAGTGGATAAAGATCTGACAGGGAAGAAAAGGGGGGGAGAAAATCAAGTCATTGAATCCATAAAAGGCAGCAAGATTAAAATGTTCAAGTAATAGGGGCATACGGTTTCCTGCAGAGGGGCTAGTGATGTCACATCTACAAACGTGAACATCTTCACAAGAAAGCGCTTGTAGTGGGTTGGGAATTGAAGACCAGATGATGCTAACACCGGCACCAACTTGGTCAGGTAATGATCATCTTGGTAAGGGCATCTGAAAGGGTACGCGGTCGTCAGAAAAGGACTAGTGGACTAACTGGATCAAAGACTGCTAGTACTCTTACCCATCAACCAGAAGGTCCCACTGGGGTAGACTGAGTGGACTAGGGGTTGAAGTTGCCCAGCAGTGTCCCAGCATCAGGACAAGGCTGGGGTCAGTCCTTCCCAAAATGTGCACCTCGACAAACACTGGCTCTCGCAGGACTTTTGTGACTGGATAATCAGAATCACTGTAGTAGGATGTGTAGGCCTCATCCCCTGAAGAGGAACATTGGTGTTAAACCAAAAACTGCTACAACCTGGAGTCTTAAGACTTTAGGAACATATTGGCCAAGCACTTACCTTCTGCACACCCTTTGGTGACACATTGGCCGTTGGCCAGTCTGAGCTCCACCCTGAGGGGTCCAGGGACAGCAACTGGTGGAGGTGGAGGAACACTGTTGACCTCCACAACCAGAGCTTCCACAGAAGTACCAGAGTACCTACACTGGAATAGAAGCCTGGACAACAAACAGCGAGCTTGGAGCATTTGTCATGATTTAACAGAACACCAAGTCATTGATCACTCACTCAAAATGGCTGTCCCTCGTGATGGAACCATGTGGCCCAACCTCCACTTCATACGAGGAGCTCATTCGGTTCTCATATACAATATATCCATTGTCCTCCTGCAAACAG
The DNA here is from genome assembly GCA_032357445.1 of Enteromius radiatus. Taxonomy (NCBI): domain Eukaryota; kingdom Metazoa; phylum Chordata; class Actinopteri; order Cypriniformes; family Cyprinidae; genus Enteromius; species Enteromius radiatus. The sequence goes on along the minus strand of JAUCMS010000079.1, from coordinate 11,307,489 downwards.
CAACACTATTGGCATACAGTAGATGGTAAGCCATGCAGGTTTAAAGCCAGAAGCAGTAACACACATTCATGGTCGTTCCACAGGCGGTCACAGGAAACTGGTATATAGCAAAGGAAGGTGTGGACCCCACAGGACCACAAGATGGGCCACTTCCACCCAGTAGACTGACCGAATCCAGACTCAGTCGAGGTAGTGTAACATCTTTAGCCACTACTACCACAAACTGACCATCTCTTATACACTGGACAGTCACTGGATTCAAAAGGTACAAGAACAGGTTAATATGTAGGTCACATTTAACACTCTTAAAGACATTATAGAATCATTTTTGGTTCCACAGAGGACCATTCCAAGTCAACAATTCTTTAAGTTACCATCTCTTACCTTTTTAATCTGAACCACAAAAAAAAAGGTTCATTATGAAACACCTAAGAGCAAAACAGGATCACACCAACTTAACACTCTTACCTGCCTTCCCATAGTAACACTGCTGCCCATCAAAACAGCAGTTGATAGTTTCACATTGGGTAGCACTTATATCAGGTTGTCCACATTGGATCCGCTCACTATCATCTACAGCACATTTATCAAGTGGCTCTGCCTGTGCCACTTGTTTCTGAAGCTGAAACATCTGAGGTAACTGCTGATTACTTTGTTGAACTGGCTGTTGAAACTGCTCGACAGTGTGCTGCAAGTTCAGAGCTCGCGGGTTCTGGAGCAAATTACTCCGCTGTGGAAACGCATGACTAAAAGCACACAGTGCTAGTAAATGAACCAAACACCACCTTAGAGCCATCACTCAACAGTTAGTCTCATAATTGAGATTCTGCCCAACTGGTCTATTTTGTACTCTTCTGATTTCAGCTGTTAACGATAGTCCCTCCCTCTTCATTAACAGTCATGGTTCTCCAGACTTGCACAACTGGGTGATTCTCATTGATTCAATTGGCCTTGTTTCATACATAAAAAACACAAACTTGAGTTTAATTGAATGTAGCATGCTAGTATTATTTCTGCCATGTTGAATTCAGCCTTGCTTTATCCTTCATTGGCTGAATTTAATTGTTGATAATTTGATAATTCTGGGATGTTTTATTCTTTGAAATACATCTTGGAATGTACAGGGCTGTATTTTCAGACTGGCTCAAAAGTCACTCGGTTTAACAACTTTCAACGCATTGAATACATTGAAGCTTGTCCCAGACATAGCTGCTTTATTGTGAAATGTTGCATGAAAGTAATGAAATTACAGTCATTTATATTATAATATAAATGCTTTTAATATAATGCACACATTGACATTAGGGCTGGGTTTTGAGACAAATTACACGATTCAATTTGATTCTCATTCACAAGCTTGCAATTCGATTCGATAACCAGTTTGATGTCCTTTAACGTTTCGTCCATTAACTAATAACAGGTCAGACTAATTGATTCTTAGGATTTAAGAACGGTCTATAAAAATTAGAATTGATTAATTTCGAGATATCAATATTTTTGTACCAATATTTTTGTATCGGTGTATGACAAAGTCATATATTTTTTGTCATAATTTAGATTTCCATCATTTTTAAAATGTAGTTATCAATCATGAGATAAGAAGTCAAAACTTTGTCATAATTATGACTTTTGTAATACCATAATTATGATGTACGAAATTGAGATACCAGTCATAATGAGATAAAAAAAAAGAGTCAGAATTATGACATAAAAAAACAAACTTAAAAAAAAATTGAGATACCAATCATAATTGAGTAATCATTTCAACAATGTCCTAATTATGACTTTTTATACTGTATAATCATTTCATCTTTCAAAGTTAAACTTTTTTAAATGACATAATTGTCAGTTTTTATCTCATAATTGTCAACATTGTGTCATAATTGTTTGTATGTCACAATTTTGTCTTTTTATGCAATAATTTTAAGACTAACTTTTTCAAGAGAAAAATGTGCAAACACTGATTCATTAATAAACCATTACTTGAAAATCCATGAGAAACAAACTGGTAAATAATAAAAAAGCTACTAAAAAATCCTATCGATTGAAGCAGTAACCTAAGTAACATCTTTCAATTGGAAGAGGTAAAAATTTCCCAAAGCTCCATATAAAACACCTAAAAACACCACAACCATTTAAAACACCTTTGTAAACACATAGCATTGTGTCAGTGAGTATGTGCAAACGCATCTAGTTTATGCTTATTTACAGTAGATTTTTGCTCGCGTGTTTGCTTGTGAAAGCGCAGGACCAACTGCAGTGTATGGTATATCTGTGGGAATTGACTCCAGCCTCAGGAAAGGCAGGAATGGGTTCCACCCCGTCTAGACGAGTGAAAACATATTGATGTATCTCATTTATATTCCCAAGCTTTATAGCAGCTTGCCCATGAATGATTGTCTTATCATACAGTATGTCTATGCGTGTTGTGTCTCCCAGGTGAATGCATGGCATCCTGGCGCTCATGTAGTAATGATGCGCATGCAGTCACCCAGAAATCCTGCAGCGGTCAGGATATACTGGACCTCTGGTGATCTTTCGCCCTCAGCACTTTAGTTATTGTCAGTCTGCATGGTGTAACGCCCATGAGAGGGGTCGGAGTTTGTGATAATGAAGAGTCATTACTCTTTAACACTTCCTCTCCATCTCTTAGTCTTTCTCTTTTTGTTCAGGTGGGAGATTCTCTCAAGGGAGCCAGCTGTGGTGTTCTTAACTATAGCGACAGTGAGCCCTGTTTTCTCTTACGCACTCTTCATCTTTTCAATTTGTAATATAGTTCATAGGTTATACGTATATGACATTTCAGAGCAGAACACACTTGAGGAGCTCTGTTATTCATTTGCTTGAAGGATGGCTATTGCATTGCCCATTTTAATGAAGAATAAATGTTGCTGGTGCCATATATTTATCATTTTCTGTTACTGTTGAAAGCTTATTAGAGTCAGAAAATGCAAATTAGTTGTCCAGTCGTTTCAAACGAGGTCTTATAACCCAGGGGTCTCCAACCCTGCTCCTGGAGAGCTACCATCCTGCTGATTTCAGCTCCAACCCCAATCAAACACTCTGAAGCAGCCAATCAAGGTGTTCTGGGTTACTTAATAATTACAAACAGGTGTGTTGGAGCACGGTTGGAGCTAAGATCTGCAGGACAGTAGCTCTCCAGGAGCAGGGTTGGAGACCTCTGTTATAACCAACAGAATGGTAGTTTTTTTAATTAAAGCGATTGTTATTAATAAGCGTGACATGTTTTTTTCAGTACATAGGGATTTCTGGGACCTTTTTCGATTTCGTATGTCAAGTATTAATAAAACACATTATTAATGTTTTGTAAACAAGTTTTTCTCTGTGTTTAGCCAATAATATATTGTAGTGAAGACCATAAATTATCAATTGAATAATTAAAATGTAAATAAATAGGTTTTAACCAGGGGCCCGGGGCTCACTAGGGGGCCCTCAGCAAACTTTCAAAGGGGGACACAGGATGACACACAAAAAAAAGCATGTTTTTTTTTATTATGTTGTGTTTTTATTGTGTTACGAACTATTCATATATTATAAATCTACATTAAAATACCAATATCTATTAATCCAATAACTAATATTTAAAAATAAATAACCATTGTTTTACAATAAGATTGGTTTATTGATGTACAGTGTATTTTTCATGACATATTTTAAGCCATAGAAGTTTTAAAAATCCACTCTTAGTCTTCTCTGTGTGAAGCTCGTCTCTAACATCAATCTAATCTCACCCAGGATCACTCCATACAATAGTGTGTGTCTTAACTAAATATCCAGTTTGAGTCACTTTGTATCATGTGAGGGCTTTGGGTGGTTTCTCAGTGGCTTATTGGATTTGCCTATAATTTGTTTGTGGCTGCTGTAGTGTTTGTGTGAGAGTGTATCTTGAGTGAATAAAGGGTAATCCAGTAAGAGCGTATCTGAGCAGGCCAACAAATCAAGAAGACTTTCTGTCAGAGGTTAGCACTGGCACTTGATCTTGAAACACTTGACTTGAGATACTTTTTGGCATCATATAGAGTGAATGCGTAAGATGATAGATAGATACGTAGATAGATAGATACATAGATAGATCAGAACTATGTGTCCTACTGCTGCTGTTGAATTTTATGTGTGTGAAGCTCCATTGCTTCCTTACAGCCATGTCAATTTATCACTCCTCCATGGCTGTCTGCTTGTTCACATAACCTTGCTCAAGGACGAATGATTCATCGGTCTGAATTTATCTGATTAGCAGGTACATTTGAGTCGGTTTTCTAATTAAATCACCTGCAGAAGAAGACCATAACCTGGTTCAGGACAGTTTACTTTAAGTAGAACTTAAAAGATATGCAATGTTACATGTCATGATGTCCATTTCTGTTAAAGCTTATTCTTCGTCAAGCGATCTGATCCCATGTCTTAGTCAAGCATCACATCTATTGTGTCTCGTTGTGCTGGATATCCGTGATAAGCTGTTGTGTAGAGAGACGGATCATATTGAGCGAAGCTTCCTTTGAGAAGCATGTTTGTTGAGGATAGCGGTTTCGTGGTTGTATTTGCGTTCGGTGATTCATATTTCCTCATGAGGCTGTCACTCAAAGATCTGCAGTGCTCCGCTTTAATTTGTTATTCCTAAAGCTTGTGCGATCAAAACTAATTCATTTCTGAAACTCTCAATGAAAGTGTGGCACCTCCTCCCACAAGGGTGCTTTTAGTGCATAACAGTTTGGCATCTGACTGAAGCTAATGGTTTAGCAAAACTCTGTGCCAGAAGTGTCATGGGAAATATGATTGTTCTTGCATACTGTGAAGATGAAGGCTTTGTTTAGAATTGTAGCATACTTCATAGTGTACAAAGTTTTTTGTTTCACAATTCTTATTTTCTCAGAATTGCGAGTTCACATCTCACAAATCTGAGGAAAAAAGTAAACTCTCAAAAGAGTTGTGATATAAAAGCCTTCATAGCTCTATCATAATATCATTTAAATATTAGTGTACCCACAGTGACATTTAAACAGCAGTATGCCACATTGTTGACGCAAAGTATATTATTTAATCAAAATGTTATAAAATTTCTTGATTATTTATCAGTTTTCAGACATAAATCACAATTATTTTCAGGTTTTTGTATCAGCAAGGTTTATCATCCTAATTTTGGAAACATTGTTGTACCTTTGATTTCTAGTTGTGTCCTTTTTTGGAAGCCTTACGAATAGTAGTTTCTCCAGAACATGGCACCGGCAACAACACTACAGCGAGAATAATAGCTCCGTCTTCTTTCTTTACATAACATTTGGGACGTTCTTATGAAAATAAAGCCACACAGTGATGTAGAAAAGTTTAAACGAGCCATTTAGGGAGGTGTGGACAAGTCATAACATTTATAAAAAATATCTCTTTGGTTTTGAGACTTTAGTCTTTGCAACTTAAGGGTCTTATCTATGCACAAATAGCTTGTAACACATCAAAGAGAAAGGCAAACTTGAAATCATATGACCCCTTTAAATACTTATAAGGACTTCTAAAATATATCTAGAAAAGTGTAGAAAGTAAAGGTCTCTCTTAAACATGTTAAATTACCTGGATTTCTCTGTGTGTGTATTTGCTTAATACATATAAGGAGGGAGATAAAAATAGCTTGAGAAAGTACTTTGATGATTCATTGGAAAAAGATTGACTACAATCAATAATATGTGTTTGTGTGATTCAGGGGGTCTATTTGCATCTTATTCATTTTGACTGTAATTGCAGAAGGCCATGGACAAAGGAAGATAGGCTCCTTTTATGCACTCAAACTTTTATACAAAAAAGAACCAGATTAGTGCTTTGAATATGTATACACAATGTAATGAATGTTTTATATATTCAACCGTTTCTTTTCATAATGGTGAATGAGCACAATAGGTACTGATTAAATTCTTGCTCTTACGCCTCAAGGTTTGAGATGAAAACAAAGTTTAAATTTGTTCAGCATGTACACAATTAAGAACTCGGCGGACGTGACAAGCTTAATTGTTACTTTTACTAGAATGAAAAATGTTTGCCCACTTGCTCTCAGATTAGGATTTGACATGTTTAAAATGTTAATTATTTAACTCCGCAAAAACGGTTGATGTAGGAACGAGTGGTTTGTACTTTCTTTCATTTCTATCTGCTCAAATTGAGCTTCAGGCAGATGGTTTCTGTCGTCATTTCTATGAATCACACCCTTTCACAGTGAAGATGTCGTTTATCAAAATCTGCCCACCTCTTGTTACCATGTAGGTTATTAACATTCATCTTCAGTGGAATATAGACTTCTTTTGTTGAGAAAACAGCATAGGCTGCTCTACTTTAGAACATAATGCAATAAAAAATAGCTTTCAAGATCAAACGAATTATTGATTTATTCCACCTTATAAAGTACAGGTGCTAGCTAAATATGGAGGCAACTAGGGGACATGATGATACGGGAAAAAAATTATAATATATAATTGAATAATATTTGAATGCTTTGGTGTTCACTTACAAAGCAAGTTTTGCTTTCTCTCGCAAATGTGTTAATTTAAGAAACTTTACATTTGCTCGCAAACCAATTACTTTTCCCAGAGAAGTTTTGCGAATGCTCGCAAAAGCAATGAAATATAGCTTTTCCTCTCACCTCATACAAAAGTTTTGCGAGCAAGCAGGTCTTGAGAGGTTTTGTGAGAAATTGCAATTGAAATTTTGTATCCAATCTCATATTTTTCCCATCACCATGTCCCTTTAGGGGCTCCATACACAAATGTACCATATGTGAGAATGTCATTAAGAAATCCATCTTAATCAATACAGTTTACTTCCGGGGTGTTCTGTTATCGGAATTTAGTATTGCATGTATGGTAGTAAATAGTGTGTGTGTGTGTGTGTGTTTAGGGCGATTTTGAAGAAAGCGTTCAGTAATTAGAAGTTAAGGGAGTACAGTTTTCCTCTGCTGAGTCTCACAAAGAAAGGCCGTCATGTGCCGCATTGTGTCCACTCACAAACAAAACACCCATCTTTCCCTTGACTCACTGTCAGCTTCTTCTCTCCTCCTCCTCTTTCCCACACATCTTAACTTCCTCCTTGCATCTGTCTGTTTTTAATTAATGCCTACTGTATTATCTGAAGTACGTGAGTCCTGTTGTTGGCTGGGCATAGATCTGAGAAGGCTTTGTTTACCAGCACCGTATCTGCTTGTTGAGAGCTCACATGATTAAATACGTTGATTAACTCAAAACAAGCACAAAACAAGTCTGATTGGAGGTCAGGGTATAAGTGGAGGTCAGGGTTTGTACCTAGAATAGAAAGAGCACTGATTTAGAAAGCTTTGAACTAAATCAGGTAAAACCATTGTAGAATATCTAGCATTATCTACTGTAAATTACTATGATGTAATAGCCTCAGTGGTGATTTCTATGGTGACACTTTGGTTAAGTGAATGGCAACCATTATTGGCTAATAGATTCTGCACATTCAATGGTTTGTACTTGTCTAATTAATCAAAATCTATATAAACGAGCTCTGAATGAATGGTGTAGGGTATAGAGTGTTGGATGAGGGCTTTAGGATGGACTTGTCTTCTACGGTGGTACAATGGGTGGACTGGTATTCAGGCCTTTGGGCCCATGTGGGGAGCCCATATCTGCATACATTACCATGAACGATGGGCCGTCATTGTTCTCACATGAAAGGAACGCACAGTTATTCTAATGAAATGTGGGAAAAGGGGATCACTCTCCTTCTTTTACCTCTCTACCCCGTTCCTCCATTCACTGCTGGTGCTGTTTGTGAGCCCTATCAGTCCTACATTAGCATGGAAGCTCAAGTGTTTAGTCATGCTGAATATAGTACAGTATAGGTGTACAGTACACAGTTTACTTAATCAACAGCTTTCCTTTTTTAGTTTAATTCACTTATCCAAATAGCTATTTCTGCATAGATGTATTTATTCACTTTTTGTTACATTGCTCCCATTGTTTTACTCAAAATGCAGAAACATCTCAAAAACCCATTTTCTACATTTTAAGGGTTTAGTAAGAAATAAAATAGCTTTACACACTAAATATAAGTCCCACATATGCCCTTGTCTTGCATGCAGATGTTAGCATTTAGCTAATTCATTACCTTGTGTCTTATTACCAGATGTCCTTGTCACAATCGTTTTGTGTTTGCATGTAAAGGTTAGCTTTAAGCTAATTTCATCACCTTTAATTGTGCATTACCATCAAGTTAAATTCTTTACCTTAAACATTTAAATTGCATCTTGATGCTGCAGATGTACTTGTCATTTGATTTTGCGTGTAGATGTTTTTAAAGGGTTAGTTCACCCAAAAATGAAAATGTTGTCATTAATTACTCACTAGACAGAGACTCGACTGTACCCAATCGGCACATATTGCACAGAAAACGTTTTAGCATAGCTACTATTAGTAGCCTTCTCCCTGACTTCGTGCGATGCGTACAAACCAGAAAGGCCCTTCTTAATCTACTAGCCTGACCAAAAATGTTAAATATAACAAGATGGTTCATTCATATTATTATAAGCACGTAAGAAAACAATGCAACGCGTACTATGGCAGAATAAAAGTCCCGGTTGCCATAGAAACATTTTGTGTGCGCGAGACGTGCGGTGTTTTCCGATCAACTCAGGTATTACACACAGTGTTAAACAGACCTGGGACCCGAAATAATAGATTTGGACCCTGCTAACCATTTAAAATATAGACCTGAACCTGCACGGGTCCTCTGTGAAGAGCTCTATTACTCAACCTCATGTCGTTCCAAACCCAGAAGACCTTCGTTCATCTTTCGGAACACAAATTAAGGTATTTTTGATTAAATCAGAGAGCCATCTGTCCCTCCATAGACATAGCAGATCCAGAAACATAGCAAAAACACCAGTAAAAGAGTCCATGTTACATCAGTTGATCAACCTCACTTTTGTGATGCGAGAATGTTTTTGCGCAAATAAAACAAAAATAACTTAACTCTTCTCCCGTGACTTAGGTCTTCCACTCGCTGTTTGTGCCTAGAAGAAAGCGTACACTTATTCTCTAAAATAGTGTAATATTGTGGGCAATAGTAGGAAAAAAAGCGTTCTTATCTTATATAATCTGTAGGAAGTGTATATATAGACCCAGTGTAACAAGTGTTTCTTGTGACTTCTAACAAAGGCAAAGAGAATATCAAATGTTCATACAACATTACAGCAAAAGTGCAATATATACTCAAATTACGTGGCTGAAAATGATCAATCAGAGCTAAGTAGACCAAACACAAGCAAGCAGTTCGTTCTGGCACAGCTTGTTTTTTTAAAGTCTGAACCTTTTAATGTCTTGCTTCCTCTCTTTTAGCCTCTCACTCTCTCATGCTCCGTTAATCGAGGTCTGAAATTTATATTCTATGCTGTCGGCTGGTGGAGAAGTTCAGCCATTGACTTATGTAGGTCAGAAGGTTTAATTGGATCTCACTTTATTGAGATGGAGCCCTTTGTCTAAATGTGTGTGGATGCATATGTGCACACACACTCTGCAAATTGAAGGCCGCTGTAATTTCGAAAAAACAATATAATCTTTCCCGCATTGCTGGTCCCAGCGCTTAGCATCCTACAGGAGATGAAAGGATGGAATGCAAAGCAAGTCGAGAGTTTAAGGTATTAAATTTCCTGTTGCTGTCAGTAAAAGCACTGCAGCGTAACTATTATAGACTTTCAAAAACTGAAATCAAAACACTCTGGGAGACTTGTCAAATATGAGGAGTTATTGTATTGTCAAAAGGTTATTGGTTTGTTGTTTATGAACAGCAGGAGAAATTAAACTTTGTATTACAATCATAAAACTTATTATTGGTGGGTACCATCTAAGGCTTCATCCTGCAGGACCTTCATAAGTGCATCATGTGAAACATTTAAGATCCTGTAGGCAACAATGCACACTTACAAATCATTTTTAAACAAAGTGCATCTGTGTTAAGTTAACTTTATCTTATTGCTAATGGTCTTTGTCACTCATATCGCCAACGTCATCAGGTCACTTCATTCTCGCACACTGCTGTCAAAATGAACAGCCCATTAGTTAACACCTCAGAAGTGACTGATCTACATGGGCAGCAACAAAATTTGCTGTCAACAAATGCTGCGTTCCATTTACCTCAGAAGTCAGATGTTACACACCATCACACCAAGTTGACTGTGTTCCAGTTGATAAAAAGTAATATTTCATACATATATTACTGAAGTATCAAATCCACAGATAGAGGTTGGATAGTATTTTGGGTTTATTGAGTCACAGACAAACAGATGTGTTAATTAACTTTTTAATTCTTAAAGAGTTCATTCACTCAAAAATGAAAATTCTGTCATTAATTACTCACCCTCATGTGGTTCCAAACCCATAAGACCTTCGTTCATCTTCAGAACACATGTTAAGATATTTTTGATGATATCATCTGACCCTCCATAGACAGCAACCCAACTGGTAATGATCCAGGTCCAGAAACGTAGCGAAAACATCGGTAAAACAGTCCATGTGACATAAGTGGCTCAACTTCACTTTTGCGACGCTAGCAGAATACTTTTTTTTGCGCAAAGAAAACAAAACTAACATAATTTACTTTATCCATTCTTCTTCCGTGACTTACGTCTTCCGCAATTTTAGAGAGTATCAGAATGCATCGTATACGCAATCGTATACACAAACAGCAAATGTATTTTTTAATTACAGAGAGCGATCGTCCCACAAAAAATAACTATTTTATTGCTCTCCCGACTACGATTTTGTAATTGTGTAATTTTTTTTTCGTGTAACATAACACATAATATTTTTACGAAGTTGTGTAGTATTTGGGGATTTGTGGCATTTTTCATTTGAACTGACTAATTTAGTAATGTTTATATATATATATATATATATATATATATATATATATAATAAAATTAAGATTATTATTAATTAATGTAAAATCGACTTTAAAGATACACATTTCTCAGTTTAATTTGTGGTGATAATATTAGAAAGGGCTATAGTTTAGTATAACAGCACTGCCATCTACTGGAAATCAAAGACTTTTCATTAATAAGGTTAATTGTCAATAATTAAATAACAAATACTGCTACAAATATAATGTCCATTGTTAGTTCAAGTTTAACCTGTCCTCCAACTAATACACCCGTATAGGTCGTTTGTAGAGCCCGACCGATATAGGATTTTTAAGGCCGATACCGATACAAATATTTGTTGGTTTTAAAATCCGATATGCCGATAT
>JAUCMS010000079.1:11260461-11276890 GCA_032357445.1 Enteromius radiatus | reverse complement strand
TACACTCACCGGTATTGCGGTATATGAAAAATGAATATCATTAAAAAAAAAAAACACCGGTATTCGGTATGAAAAGGTATACCGCCCAGCCCTAGTTTGACTGGTTGTAATAAATCCATAATTGTTAAAAATAGAGCTGGAGCTGGTTTTGAAGATATCTACCTCAATTACCTTTTTATCTGAGAGTGGCACTCTACAACAAAACTCACCTTTATATTAACAACTAATTAAGAAGCTTTCCATTGATTCTCTCCTCTTTTTTTCTAAACTATCTCCATTTCTTTCCTTTTCTCTCTTTGCATGAGAAATAATGGATCGATAGGTTCTTGTCATGGAGAGTAGCAGAAGATATCTACAATAAAAGATGAAATAGTACCACTTGTACAAACATGTCAGTCTATTATTACTATGGGATATTTTAGATAATGCTACCCATAAACCAAACTTAAAGACAAAAAAAGCTGTCAAAAGCTCTTTTCCTGTCTGAATGGGTGGCTGTTGTCCAGAGTGAGCTGCACTGAGGACCAGACTTTTTTGCCTCGAGTCAAAAGTCTGACTAGGCGAGACTAATGAGAGTCTGCTGGGCCGCTTGTGTCATGTGATGAGACAGGTCTTTGATAGCTACGACTAGCATCTCCACCCTGATCTCTACACATAAACACTGCCTTTGATCAGCTCGGTCTCACACAGAAAGACAGAACGAGGATAATACCGCTCTACAGCAGCAGATGTGTAGATATGAATTTTAGTTTCAGCAGTGTTCTTATGGCTGGTGATGCTTCTGGGCTTTGAGCTCATAAGGTTTTAAACTCATAAGAATGGAAGGCAGGAATCGCTAGCCAGATGCCGCGTGCCGTGGTACATTTTTAAAGGAGGCGTTCTTGCGGTAACAGACAGCACATGGTAATCAACTACACTCCACTGCGCTCAATTACAATCAGACATCTCAGAGACAAGAGATGAGACAAACAAGAGATTGCTTGGCAGTACTACAATAAACAAACGTGCTAATTTAACATTGCTGGATTTGATTCAGCCTTTTAAATGAAATTGAATTAAACTGTACTCAGTGACCTTAGTGAACTGAACAGAGCTAAACTGTGCTGAACGGAGCTTAACTGAAATGAGATGGGCTGTGCTGAACTGAATTGAGCTGTAGACAAATGGATGAGCTGTGAGTTGAATTGGGATGTGCTGTAGTGAAATGGACTATATTGAATTGAATTGAACTAAATTGATCTGCGCTTGAACAGAAAAGGCCCTGAGTTGAATTTAACTAAGCTAAACTGAGTTGAACTGAGATGTGGGGCTGCAGTAAACTGATCTGAACTAAACTGAGCTCTACTGAACAGTTTGAAGCTGTATGAAATGAATCGAAGCTGAATTCAGTTGAATCGAGCTGTTGTGCTGATGTGAACTGAACTATACTACTGAATTGAGTTTACCTGATATGTGGTGTACTGAATTGAATTGAGCTAACTGAGCTGGACTGAGCTATACTGAGCTGTACTGTATTGATTTAAATTAAAGAAAGCTGAACTCAGGATGACAAAATCAGTCATAGATGTCAATTTGTCAGTTAAGTTCAGTCCATCACATCTCAGGTAAACTCAGTTTAGTTGAGCTCAGCGCAACTCAGTCCAGTGCTTTCTTTTATTCAGTTCAATACAATTCAGCACTGGACAGACATCAAGACATCACATGTCTCAGGAGCTCAGGAAACCAATGGAGCTACGATGAACTTAAGCTTACAATGCTTTTGGGAAACGCAGCCCAGTTTAGTTAAGTTTTTCAGTTAATCTAAACTCAGTTCAGAACAGCTTAGTTTAGTTCAATTCTGTTCAGTTCGACTCAGTTCAGTACAGCTTTGTTTCATTTAAATCAACACAGTACAGATCAGTATAGTTCAGTCCAGCTCAGTTTAGTTTAGCTCAATTCAGTTCAGTTCAGTTCAGCAAAGTTCACACACCACATCTCAGCTAAACTCAATTCAGTAGAGCTCAGTTTAGTTCAGTGTTTCAGTTCATCTTAGCTCAGTTCACAACAGCTTAGTTTAGTTCAATTCTGTTCATTTCAACTAAGATTAGTTTTGTTTAGTTTAGCTCGTCGCAACTCAGTTCAGGTCAGCTTTCTTTAATTCAAATCAATACAGTACAGCTCAATGTAATTCAGTCCAGCTTAGTTTAGTTTAGCTCAATTCAGTTCATCACAGTTCACTACAGCGCAACAGACCAGTTCAACTCAGTTTAGCTTAACTGAATTCAATTCAGAACAGTTCAGTTCTAGACAACACATCTCAGTACAACAATTTAGTTTAGTTCAAATAAATTCTGTTCATTTCAACTTCTCTAGCAAATTTTGGATTTTGGACTCTAAGTGATGTGTAATAGTGTTATTTAACGTTCTCTTTTATTAGCATAATAAAATATTTACTGCCCAAATGAACAAGTCTAAGTATTGTGTCCATTGTAAGAGCTTTAAACAAGCCTTATCATTTATGACAAATTTGACAGTTAAAAGTACATTCCTGCCCTTTAATCTTCAGGGTTATTACACTGCACACAAGATCTTTATTTCTCCACAAAGACATCACTCATCTTTTATAAACTTGTCATTGTGTGATATCTGTAAAATGAGCTGAGAAACAGAGAGACTGTGTGTGTGTGTGTGTGTGTGTGTGAGAGAGAGTGTAAATGATGGAGGCTGCAGCAGCTTCTGCAGCACTGAGGATGATGGACATTTTCTATTAGCCGCTCTAACGCCACTCCCAGTGTGAGAGATGAGCGTGTGTGCTCATGTGTGTTTGTGTGTGTTAGATGCAACTCAGATAGACTACTTCTACATTCCGCCAGACTCTCGGACTAGACTATATGACTGACATGTCTCAGATAAGAGACTTTATCAAAGGAACGTATGATACTTTAGAACCAACGATCTGACTTATGTTTTGGTTAAACGATTCATTAATAATTTAGTCATTTAGTTCAGTAAACATACAATGGGTCTCATTTATTTGCGTGGATTAAACATATTTATATGCGCAGGATAGCTTCCCATGAAAAATTTCCACCTAATTCACAACACTTGCATATGCATATGTATTTGTTATTATCCCGTTCTAATGCTATAATACATTCAAAGCATTCTAAATGAGAAAACATGTGCTAGAGGTTAGTCATTTGCATAAATACAAGCAAACCATCTCCATAAATCTTTTTCTACAAAAAAATAGAAACAGCCTTTCATCAATCCTATGAAATATATAGGATTTTAAATTATATATCTATACTTTGTAACATGTTTCATTTTGTAAGGCTGCCCAGAGTATGCGATTTATTTATTTATTTATTTAAACATAAGTTTGGTTTCAGTTGTTTTTGTTGTTCAGTCTAGAATAAGAATTTTAAATAGTTAATGAACAAGTGATTTTTTTTATTAAAATAATGTGTGTATAATTAGCATGTTTTAACTTTACATGTGTTTATATATATATATATATATATATATGTATTATGTGTATTTATATATTAACATATTCTAGAAACGCAGTTTCCTGTAAAGCTGCTTTGCAATGATTTGCATCATAAAAACAACATACTACATAGTTACGGTCATGATTATGGTTTTATTTTTGTTAAATAAGCTTAATTTATTGCTATTGCTAGAGTAATTACATGTAACATGTATCACGGCCACTTAAAAAAAGTGTTAGTCAATATTATAAGACGTTGCATTCCTTAGCAGTCATTGAGCAGGTTTCTAAATGAGCATGTCTGCTCACTGGTTTCAGCTCAGTCCCTCTCTCCTAATTAGAGGCTTATTATCTAAACAGCTGTCTTCCTGATGCCCATTCCAAATATGGGGGCACACAGAAACTCGCACACACACACGCAGAGTCATTAATGAGATATTAAACTATAATAAAGTGCTACATCTGCCTGCTGGGCTGAAAGGTGCAGTGCTGCTGCATGTAGCAAATAACGATTTTATGATTTAATGCAGCGTGAGAATGAAACATGTTAACTCGACAGATGTTTACTCACTTGTTTGTGTTTGTGAGAGCGGTCACGCATGTGTTATGTAGGTTTTTCTGGCTGCCCACCACTAACCGAATGTATAACCAGGTCTGGTTTATATAAGTTCATTAAAGGGCTATTTTCCTTGTGAGGTCATTCAGAGCTATAAACATATATTAAGTTATTGGGGGTCAACTGCATAGGTTATGTCATTTAAATATAGAAGTCTTAAAGGTACAGCATCAGTACAACAGCTTGTTCACGATAAATGGATTTGTTAATGATACAAAGTAATCCAAGCGCTTCTTCCAGTCCAAAAATAAATCAAAAATGACTAAAACACTGCACATTTCGGCCTTTAGTCTTAGTCAGAATGTGTCAGGTACAAAATGAGTCCCAGGTGTAGATGTAATGTAGAATAAGGCATGTGCTTAATTACTACCAACACATGGCTAATATTCTCGTTATATTCATGCTAATAAGCAACTAGTTAAGAAACTCTAAAATGAAGTGTTACCGCAAAGATATATACAGTAAAATGTCGATTATAATCAACAGTTTTTCTGTTTTCTCACTGCAATATAGGTAACAATGTAGTACAGCTACCAATTCTTACTGTTAGCTAGTTGCTTATTTACGCGCCTATTATTAACATTGGCTGTTTATTAGTACTTATGAAGCATGAGCATATTCTACATTCCTAAACTTAACACCTACCTCATTAATAATAAGCAGCAAATAAGTTATTGAGGTAAAAGTCACAGTTAATAGTCTGTTAACAGCAAGAATTAGACCTTAAAATAAATTGTGACCACATTATTTAAAATGTTCTATATTAAATGTAAGTTTATATTCATATTATGCGTATACTGTTCATATTTAATCATTTTAAGGATATTTCATCTTTAATATTTTACTTGCCATGAGGGAGGTGGCACAGATGTCTGTTTTTATGGTACATGCAATTGCTCTTTCCTCACGTTAAAGATGCTTCTTCTGGTGCTGAGGTCCTGGAAGGCAGCAGCTGTGGGACGTTATGAGAATTCAGTACAGTCTGTTCTCTCTCTCTGGGGGTTCTGGTGGCACCTGTTCTTCATCATGTGCTCTGTACTCACTCAAGGGCAATGGCACCCTCAACACTTCACTTACTCATTTTGTGTGGGTTTGTAATGAAGTTTATTGAAACTTGGCAACCCAAGTTGAGCTGTTGACTGTGAAGTTCTCGTCTACAGTAAAAGAAATCAGAACTCTCTTGACCTTTACTTACAGAAAAGGTTCTAGAGTTTTACGTGTTCACCTGTTTAAGACATGACTTAAAAATAAATATACCCTAATTTTCTTGCACAGCATTTTACATATGTGACCCTGGACCATAAAGCCGGCTCCAGGGGTGTATTTGTAGCAGTAGTCAAAAATACATTGTATGGGTCAAAGCTATCATTTTTCTTTTATGCCAAAAATCATAAGGATAGTTCCATAAAGATATTTTAGTAAATTTCCTACTGTAAATATATCCAAACTTAATTCTCTATATTACAACATGGAACTAAGTTGCATGTTACATAGGCCATCTTTGATATTACTGTCGCTATGGTTACCGGTAAGGAATACAGGCATGACTCCTATATTATGCTGCTGTGTGAACATGGCCATGTGTAATCGGTTCAATCAAATGTTTTAAAATATCCACTTTAAAGGGATAGTTTACCCAAAGATGAAAAGTCTGTCATTAATTACTAACCCACGTGTCATTTCGAACCCGTAATGACTTCTTTCATCTTTGGAACATTTTTTGATGAAATCCGAGAGCTTTCTAACCCTACAAAGACAGCAACGGACCTGACACGTTCAAGACCCAGAAAGGTAGACATTGTTCGAATGACGTCAATGGTTCAACTGTAATTTTAAGAAGCTACGAGAATACTTTTTGTGTGCAAAGAAAACTAAAATAATGACTTAATAAATATATATTAAAATATAAAACTGTTATTTTAAATTGTAATATTTAACACTGTTTGACTGTATTTTTGATCAAGTAAATCCAGGCTTGGTGAGCCTAAGAAAATTCAAAACAAAACAAATAAAATAAAAATTAAATTAAATACACATTTACTAATGCATTCTTAAAACCACAAGTTTTGTTTGTTAATATTAGTTAATGCTCTGTGAAATAACATGAGTGAACAATTACTGTATTTTATTTACTTTAACAAAGAGAGTAATAAATGTAGCGTTCATTGTTCATATTAATTAATACATGAACTAATGTTAACAAATGACGCCTTATTGTAGTTACCAAAATATTATACTATTAATTGTAATTGCATTATGTGAGCTAATTATACACTATACAAGTAAATTTAGGCTTCACAAAATATTCTATGTTAAATATATCTCCAGTCCACCCATAGAGGGCGATGAATCTCTTCCCATCCTCCATCTCGTACACAGGGAGAGAGAGCTTTGTGATAGGTTCCCACTGTTAGGCACGTTTCTTCTGCAGCGTCCCAGTGCTCAAGCTCTCTTTCTCTCTCTCTCTCTCGGTCACTGCAGAGCGACACTCTCTGTTACAGCAGCGTGCAGAGAGACAGCCTGTAGCACTAACCCATCTAACACTGCTAGGAAACCTGCACACTGTGGCCGTAGACCTGTGGAGACCTGGACTGCACACACACACACGCATGCAATCACAGACACGCTCAAATCATCGCCTGCAACATCTGGCTGAGCCGTGCAAGAGAAGTGCCGTTCCATTGCGCTCTGTGAGTCGACTTACCGATCTCGTGTGTGTGTGTGTGTGTGCTAGGGATTTGAACGAGGTCTGCAGTCTTGATGTATTTCTCTCTGAGGAGCTGAGTGTGTGAGACTCATTAATTTGTGTGTCATTTGCCGTTAATTTGCTGTCCTGTGACATTCAGACAGAGCTGTGTGCTGATGATGTCTGTGTGATTTGATTGTAAACCAGAGATTTTCTTGAACTGATTTTGTGTGTGTGTGTGTGTGTGTGTGTAAATAGCACGATTGTCATGTCTGGTTAACCGGCATGTCTGAAGTAGGTTATTCTAGACGCATCGGGCTTGCTCTACATGGAGTTTTTAAATCCACCAATGTGTGCATGATTGAATCGATGGATGATGTATATGTTTATGTTCACATTTGAAGCATTGAGAATCGGTGTCTGAAAACCACATGAGCATAGTTACTTATGACGCCTTTTCCAACGCTGTGCTTAGGCTTTTGGACGACATATGACTTTGTGCCAGTGATTTCTTGCGTTATAGCCAGATTGTGTGTGTTAAAATGGCAATAGTTTACCCCAGAAAAGAACATTCAGTGTTTAAAAGGAGAAATTTTGAGATATGTTTATGCTGTTCTTTTCCATACTATGAAGGCGAATGGGCAATGGAGATTTTGTGCTCTGAAAAGGTAAAAAAAAAAACTTAAAAGTAGTATGTATCAGTTGTATGTCTTATAAAAGCTATATGACAGTTTTGTGCAAGAAAGAGACAAGAGAGAGAAATTTAAAGGTATAGTTCACCCAAAAATGTCAATTCTGTCATCGTTTACTCACCCTAAAGCAGTTCCAAACCTGTATGAATTTATTTGTTCTGTCAAACACAAAGGAAGATATTTTAAAGAAAGTTTATAACCAGGCTGTTTTGGTCACCATTGACTTGCATAATATTTGTTTCCTACTATGGAAGTCAGTAGTGACCCAAAACAGCCTGGTGTTCGGCAGAACAAAGAAATTCATACAGATTTGGAACTAACTGAGGGTGAGTAAATGATGACAGAATTAAAATTTTTGGGTGAGCTATTCCTTTAAGCTATTATTAGCTGAAAATCTTGTTTGATAGCCATGGTTACCTTTCAAGTGGATGGGTACCGGGATTGTCAGTTGATTAGGATGGGGATGAGATATCAAGCATGAATATGACAAAATGATCTAGAGTTTTGATCTACAATTTTTTACATTCAAATGTAGCTAAAATAAATGATTTGCAATTATTATAATTTTTCCCCTCTGTGTATGATCATAACAAATGTAAAAAAGAGGTAACAATTTTTTTTAAGTTATTATTTTCTGAATTGTATGCTCCATTACCGATCTTAAATTTTAGGATGGAGGAAAATGTGGTATATTTTCACTAGTCTTGTAACTCAATGCAGCACACAAACTTCAAATATACACACTGTCAAATCAAAATCATACTTTTTTTGGATGAACTGGCCCTTTAAGGATTTAAGCTGCTCTTTGCAATTTTTCTTGTTGCTTAAAATTGCCTGTTGGAAGGATTTAGACGTTTTTAGATTAGTTTTCACTAGTCTTCTAACTACTTGCAACACACCAAGCTCAAATATGTCCAAGCTCAAATGTACATTTTTGGGAGACCTAGATGTTTAATGATGTAAGCTTTAATATGAAATGTACTAATTCATTTTTAAAACATGCTTGTTGGAAAGAGGTGGAATTTTTTTACAATTTAATTTGGAGAAATATTGGATTTATGTGAACTGTTCCTTTAAGGATTTAAGCTCTACCATTAAAACCAACTTAATAAACTTAATAACACTCATTTATTTTATATATATATATATATATATATATATTTTTTTTTTTTTTTTTTTTTTTTGTATTTTATTTAATTTTTTTGGTCATTTTCAGATTTTGATAAATGCAGTTGATGTGAGTCAGTGGAGGATATTATCCATTATTGTCCTTGTGTCTATTTATTTCACATGCTTTTTTTTCCATATACTCTCATGTCTCTCTCTCTCTCTCTTTGTGTTTTTCGCTTCACCCCCTCTCTCATTCTCACTCTCTATCCATCTGTCTGCTGATGAAGCACATTTTCTGAA
This sequence comes from Enteromius radiatus, assembly GCA_032357445.1. Classification (NCBI taxonomy): domain Eukaryota; kingdom Metazoa; phylum Chordata; class Actinopteri; order Cypriniformes; family Cyprinidae; genus Enteromius; species Enteromius radiatus. Next base: position 11,268,014 of record JAUCMS010000079.1, on the reverse strand, counting down.
GAGAACCCCTTCCTCATTTCATCACGGGATGTAATAATGATGACAACGTGTGTGTGTGTGTATGTGTATTTATCACCGGGACACCCCACGGGGATCCCTGCGCTCTTATGTGTTCAGAAGTCATTTCTATGTACCAGGAAAAATATGATGGTGTGTGTGTATGAGCGGTATTGTGCGCTTATATCGACAAGAAACAAGCTAAACAGGAAGAAAGGACCCTCTTAGGAGCTTTTTGACCACAGAACAAAGTGAAAACTATCACAGACTATCCTCGCAGCTCTTTAGGCGATCGCTTTGAGGTCAGGTTTTTGTATGAAGTGACTAAATCATGGTTTGCTGCAGTATTGTCAGGCCTTTACCTCAGAAAATAGAATGGCTCCACACATGTTCACGCATCGGAGTCCTTTATCACCCCTGAAAAACTGTTCACAAAGCCGTTTCTTCACAGAGTTTATTGTGAATGTGAAGTAAACGCCAAGGAGCCTGTTATCAGATGAGATCGTATCGCGGTGGAGGGTCATCTCTAACCGTCTGTGTGTGTGTTACAGGAGGTGTTGTGGATAAAGATCTCAGGCAATATCTCAACCTGCGTTTCCAGAAGGGCTCTTTGGACCATGAGCTGCAACAAATAATTCGGGACAACCTCTATCTGCGCACGGTACCCTGTGAGTAGCTCTTTACACTGATTTTCGTAACCTTCGACACTGCTGCCTTTACTGCCTTGGTCTTCTAGGCCAGGTCGCTGACTTGGTATTGATTAAGTCTTGGCTGAGCTTGTCTGATACCTTGATTTTGTGCATTTGAAATTGTTTCAAACCCTGCAACGATACTTGGATGGTTGAAAAAGGATTTGGTTTGGTTTTAAGGCTGTCAACAGTGTTAAGGTATGGTCAGATTTTGAAGTGCAAAAACAAACAGACTAGCATGACAATGTATGAAGCATTGTTCACTTTCAAACTGAACAGCTTTCTGTTGGTCAACACTGCACATTTTGAGGAGGCCAACTTCAAGCAGCTGCTAAATCTGCTGTGAAATAATTCAGCTTTTTGATCATGAGGATTCCTATTGAAATGAATGGATTTTGCATGCAAATTTATTGTTTTTTTTTACTTTCTGTGTCTTCATATTTTTTGTTTATAAAATATAAAATGTACAATTTCTGTCTAGTACTTTGATGCAATTTTAATGTGGGCTATTATTTAACATTTTTGTGCATGACAAATTTTGTGTGTAAATTTTGATGTATTTAGATTTGGATTGTATTTACCTTTTTTGATGTATTTTTTTATATAAAATATTAACTAGTTTATGCTATATTGTAAATAATTGCTTAAATTGGAATATTATCAGAAATAATATATACAAATATATCAGATAGTATAAATGAAAAGTGCAGGGACTTATTTATTTTAATAGCCAAAAATACATTGCATGTGTCAAATATCTTGATTTGTCATTTTTGCCAAAAATCATTAGGATATTATGTAAAGATCATGTTAAATGAAGGCATTTAGTAAATTTTCTACCGTAGATATATCAAAATTTAATTTTTAATTAGTGATATGCATTGTTAAGAACTTCATTTGGACATCTTTAGAGACGATTATCTCGATATTTTTATTTTTTTGCACCCTTATATTCCAGATTTTCAAATATCAGCTAAATATTGTCCTATCCTAACAAACCATAAATCAATGAAAAGCTTATTTATTCAGCTTTTATATGCTGCATAAATCTCAATTTTAAAAAAAATACCCTTATGACTGGTTTTGTGGTCACAAATGTGATCCTTTCTGAACTTTTCTGTTGTTGCTTGCTTACTGGCCTTATCCAAAAAGACCGATCTTGATATCAGCTATGGTCCTAATCTGAGAGATTAAGTCAAACCTTTGCCAGTCTTCCTATTCACCAGTCTTTATGAGGTGACACTTGTATCTGCATACTTAGAGTTGTAGTCCAGAACCAAAGAGTTGTTTTGAAACATTTGAATATATTATACACAGTATGCTCTGTCTTTGGACTGCACCGCCGCTTGAAAGGATTTCCGTGAGGCTTTTGCTCAAGTGAAGCCCTTGTGTTATGTGTTAGAGCAAGTGAGAGAAAGAGAGAGAGAGTGATTACTGTCCAGCTGAGAGACTGAGCTGTGATTCCATTAGACCAGAAAGCGACACGTGAGATCCGTACCCCGAGAGAAAGAGAGAGGTTTGGAGAATACAGATGAGAAAGAGAGGGATGGACTGACAGAGATTACAATAAAAAATGAGAATGAGGTGTGAGGACCCTAGATAAAACGCTTCAAATATCAGATTCATTGAACACTTGCAAGAGGAAAAAGAAACAAGGCAACTGATAGCTTGAAATGAGAAAAGCTAAATTGAGGTAGAGAGTAAGAAAGATTGGATAGTTTGAGAAGCCATGCATACAAATTTATTTTATTCATATGTAATGGAACTCCCCTGTTCCAAAATCTAGTGAGCTGCCTACTTAAAAGACATTTTAAGGGCATCATAGGTGCTCTCCTGTCAAGAAGATGACCGACATAATGGTGCCTTCTAAGAAAACTTGTTTTGGATAAACAGAGTCATTGAATTGTACTGTGTAATGAATGTTTATGTGTATTGTTAGATATAATGTACAATTTAATGTCAACTAATAAGAGGTACACAACATCCCTTATGAAAATGAATCGTGGTTTTGTAAAAGTGTATTAACTGTGTTTTTGGCATATTGTTTATCATTTGTCTAACCACAGTTTTGCTACAGATATCATGGCTAAACTATGTTTAGTGTAGCAAAACCACAGTTAATTTGTGATTCCATTAACATGTTTTTGTTTTGATTTTTTTGTGGTTAATTTTTGTAGGGGAGGTTTTTATCAAACACATTTTATCAGGTACCATTAGTCTAGTTAATGATTGTTATGTGGTCAGCACACTTTATTAAAATTTGATTAATAGAAAGAGTGCTATTTTGTCTTCCACTTCTCATAATTACAAAATGCTCAAATACAGACCAATAATTCATCTGCGTACTCTTACAGTCAGGTTATTTTCTTAGAACAGTGCTAATGGAATCAATTGATAAATGTGAGGAAGCGCTATTTTGTGTTGCTCATACCAATAATGCTCAAATGTCAACCAGTTATTCGTAGTGTAACTGTTTAATTCTCAAGTAGCTAGCTTAGCAACATGCTAAAGTCACATTGGATTAAAGTTTAGGTGTTAGACTAGCACCGTGCTAATGGAATCAGTTGTTTGATAAACCTGAGGAGCTCTGTTTTGTTTGCTAAATACTAATAATCATAAATGCCCAGATTTAGACTAGCTTAGATTAGCGTCATGCTAGCATTACACTCTGCTAGAATCAGTTGTTTAAACATGAGGAGCTCTATTTTGTGTTGCAAATGTCAAAATGGCTAAATATTGCCCAGTTATCTGTTGTGTTACTACATATTAGTTTTTCATTTGTTAGCTTAGCAATATGCTAATGTTACATTAGATTTAACAGCAAGGTGAGGCGTTTGACTCACCCGGTTAGTGTTATTTAGTCTGCCGTACTGACTTAAAATGCCCAAATATTAACATAGTTTTTACTTTTTAGCATAGCAACATGCTATTGTTAAACTATTTTTCATCTCTTTCGATTCTCACTATGATTTGTTTCATCAGGAGTTGTTATGTGTATTGTTCCAAATCACTTATAAGATACACTGTAAGGAATTACACACCTACAGATTCTCATGAGATCAGGTTATCAATTTTAGTTTGGATCTTGTCTTTAAATGCAGCTGCCAATGTTAGCAGTACAGAGCCAGGAAGCTTGTTATATTTGGGATTTCACATTACACAGATCATTATTACTGCGGAATTGAGTTTGTGTACAGGAGAGAGAGGAAAAAAAGACTGTCACTCCAGGAGGAAGGTGAGGACGTGTCCCTGTTGCCGTCACATTATCAGTCATGTGATTGGCCACTTGCTGAGTAATGACAGTAATGCTCATAATCACAGAACTGTCTTATGAATTATGCAGCAGATCTATTACAGCTTAGGGTGGCATGACAGGTTAGGCCTGCCACAGACACACACACACACACACAGGGGAGAGACAGGGTGACATTAGAAGTTGTTTGTGCTGACATTGAACCTCTCCAGAAATGAGACGTGAGACACTATTATAAATGAAGGACGTAGTGTCCTCTAATATCTTACTAGAGAACCAGAGATACTGTCCTGTCCACTGCACACTGCCATACTTCTATTTCCGTCTCTTTTTATTAACTCTTGACAGGAAAATGAACCAGAAAATTATTATTTTGTTATTTACTCACTCTCATGACATTCCAAACCCTGATTATTTTGTAGAACACAAAAGAAGATGGTTTAAATAATGTTCACACTGCTCTTTTCCATACAATGTATGCTTATAGTGACCAGGAACCATCAAGTTCCAAAACGGAAAAAAAAAAAAAATATGATGCAAATGGTGACAGACTTTTCATTTTGTGAAATATTGGTGAAAATAGTTAAGGGTGGTTTTGTCAGCGACAGGCTCCCGCTGTGTAGTCTGTAAATCCAGAGTGTTTGAGGGAACATTTGAAGTCTCATAACAAGACTGAAGCAGGTCTCATTTTCACTTCAGAACACAGAAATGTGGATCAGGCTTTTTCCAAAGCACCTGCCACCGCGAACCGTCTGACACATTTTTAGAGCAAAACCATATACCTGAAAAATTGAACAAGCTTGAATTGCCAGTTAAAGCTACCCAGAGTTCTCTTAACTCCCTCGTTACTTGAACGCAAAAGTTTCTGCCCCCGAATCCAAAGTAGCAAGAGGCTCTGATTTGATTTTAAACAACTTGCTGGACCACAGAAAGAATGAAATCTCATTTTCAAAACTCCTGAATTGAATCTTTGATGTCTGAAGGAGTGGTTTCATCATAGCAGTTATCAAAAATGGATACAAGATATCTTCCAAGGCTTCGCAGTCACGTTCTTGGAGAGATTAATCATTGCATTATTAAAGGGAAGATTATTACGATGAATTAATTCCCTAGATGCTCTGTTTGAATTGGATTGAATTATATTTGTCATGGATATGGAGGATCTGATTCTTTGAAGTCAACATAAAATCTAAATTGACCCTAGTAACTTTAATACACATTCCTGGTCTTATCGTGCACACTTCATCAAAAATTAATAACTTCCTTCTAAAATGACTTTGCTTTTTGGCTCCGCAACTGTTGGTTAATGTTGCACACACTGCCTCGCTGGAAAAGTCATATGGGTTTTTCCATGGCAAAAGATTATTGAATACGTTTTTTTGTCTTTTTTACTAGTACAAACATCTAAACATCCTTAAAACATTTATTTAATGCTTGTTTTTTAGAGACGTTTGTTTTTCTTATATCATTAGCAATATTCTTGTTACAGACTAGAAAGGAACAGACATTTTCAACACAAAAGGAAGTACATGTTAGCAGATAACTGTGCATAGCAGCATGTCCAAAATGCTTTCCATCTTACAGTGAAAGTGAATGGTGAACATTTGGTGTAAACAAACGTGTTGTTTGAACCATACTTATATAAAAAAAGTATACTTTTTAATTATATGGAAAAGAGCAGCTCAAACATTCTGCGAAGTATCTCTTTTTGTGTTCCAAAGCTGGTTTTCAAAGAAGCCAAGACAAAAAATACAGTAAAATAGTGATATTGGGATTGTTTTATATATACACCAACATGAATGAATAATGTTCAACCTATTTATTACAGTATTAATTAATCTTTGTGAATGTTAATTCATCAAAATGCAGTTGTTCATTATTAGTTCATGTTAATTCAGAGTGCATGAACTAATGTTAACAAGCACAACTTATGATTTTAATAATGCATTAGTAAATGCTGAAATTAGCATGAAGTAAAATTAATAAGTTAATAAAAGTATTGTTCAGTATTATTGTTGACTAATGAACTTTATTATAAACCGTTTCAAATTAAATTAATTCCTGTTATGACAAAACTGAATTTTCAGCATCATTACTCCAGGCTTCAATGTTGCATAGTACTTCATAGAAATCATTTTAATATGTTGAACATTTCTTATTATTATCATACAGTTAAATGGTTGTGCCAGTTAATTTTGGTCGAATTTTTTTTTTTCTTAATTCTTTGACAAATATAAAATAAAAAAGACAGCATTTATGTAAAATAGAACAGCATTTGTCCAAAATGTTACATTATAAATGTCTTTACTATCACCTTTGATCAATATAATGTGTCCTTGTTAAATAAAAACATATAATTATTAAATATATATATGAAACATTTCTTGTTTATAGTCTCTATAATAGGTGTTTTTATAGCTCTTAATTTCAGTATTTCTTCCCTTTTCACTCTTTCTTGCTCTGTCTTGCACTCCTTTGGCATGTCTTTCTGTTTCTCGGTCTCTGTCTCTGGTTGTGGTACTTAAGCGCCATGATGAGGGCTTTGACTAGGTTTCCATGGTAACTGCCGTCTCCCACCCCCCGCAGTCTGCGTCAGACCAGTGACGTCTTGTCTCCCCCCCCACTCCACCTCATTCCTTCATCCAGTCCTCCATCCCTGATATGAATGAATACACAGGAAGTCAGGAAATGGGGCTGCTGTTACGAAACAGGGCTATAATTGGCCAGGTTGCACGTGCATTGTGTTCTTTGATTGGAGGACGGGACTGTGCTGAGAGCTCCTGGCGTGAGATGAAGAAGCGTTTAACTACAGATGAGGTCAGTGAGGAAAAAGCCATGGAATAAGACCAGAGACAAGTGTGTGTGTGTGTGTGTGTGTGTGTGTGTGTGTGTGTGTTTAGGTTTGTGGACTCCTAAGGGGTCATTTGTCTTGTGTTACTGTTGTGCCTCTGATGCCACATGGCTTACATCCAGATAGAGATGCATTAGAGCAGATGCACTCAAACACACTTCAGAGAATGAATCCTTTCTCTGACTTATTTATCTTTCATCTCTTTTCTGCACTCACATTTGTGGTTAAATCTCATGAAACCTTGTCCTGTTTATATTTTAACAACAAAAGAAAAAAAGGAAATATAGAAAGAAATATCATTTTGCACAAAGAAAAGTTTTAGAACTTTTTGTTTTCGGACTTTATTCTCTGGAAAATCCCCCCTAAATTCTCATTACCACACAATGCATTCTCATCTCCATAATGTGAAAAATATTAATGTTTTTAATATTATTTAAATGCAATTTAAAATATATATTTTTTAGTTACAGTATGTAAATATATTAAATAGTTAATCTAAATACACACACATATATATATATATACATTTTCTTTTGCATATTTTCTTAATTATTTTAAAATTAAAAATATATAATTATTTAGTATTATTATTAATATTATTTATATTCTAATATTAACTTTTAGGAATTAGCTGAAAATTTTTGAATTAGCAGTTTTTATTTTTTAATCATTTTTAATAGTTTTATTGTTACATATCATGTCTGTTTAGTTCTGTTTAGATTCTGTTTATTGTATTCTTAGTTTCCTGTCTTCCTGTTTTGGT
>JAUCMS010000079.1:11229500-11242618 GCA_032357445.1 Enteromius radiatus | reverse complement strand
TTATGTAAAGAAAAACTTTTATTTTGGATGCGATTAATCACGATTAATCGTTTGACAGCTCTAATATATATATATATGTGTAACTTTATAAGATTATAGTAACCTTATTAAAAGGGTTGAATGGTAGAGCAAATGTTGTCAGCATGGCAATTTGAGGAAATAAATAGTTCTAGTTTTTTTATTTTAAGATTTGCACTATTTTTGTTTAAGTTGTTTAAATGATTTGTATTATTATTTATATTATATTATTATATATAATTTATATTATTTTGTAGTACAAGCAAAGATATGTTTTTAGGTCAAAACCTCAGATTTTTATATATTATAATGGACTGTGTCATATGGTGTGACATGGTAAAAATGTAAAAAAAATTATATATATAAATAATATACATGTACTGTATCTTCATTCGTAGAGTTATAAATAGCATGAGAGAGCTTTAAGTATTTTTTGTACGTCACACTATAGGACACATTCATATGTCAACTACCCATGTAATGAAGCTAGCTAGAATTTCATACTAGATTAATATTATGTTGGATAATCATTTATTTAAACATATCCATTAGCCAAAAAAAGGTGCCTTTTAGTGGAAAGTTCCAGCCCTCGATGCCCTGTAATATTTTAACCAGTCATTTCAAAGCCTGAATCTTATCCATGTTAAATTTGTGTTATATAAAGCAGGAATAATATTTTAAAATATGAAAAATTGATTTCTGGTAGTAAAAGAAATGCAGAGGTAAATTTCAGCCCACCTTTCACAGGCTGCATTGAATAGCTGAATAGAGACTCTTTCTCTGAGGTGTGAAATGAGATGGAAAATTAGACGAACGGATGTGAGTGTTTCTTTTTTCAATTCTCTCTGAAAGAGCTCATCTGCTCACGGAGTCATATGTTCTTTTTTTCATGTGAGAGGGTTTAAGTGGAAGATGAATCAGCTCTTGCCCTTGTGTGTCAGGCGTAAAGATGAAGAGTGTGTGTGTGTGTGTGTTTTACTGTGTAGTCATCTGTGCTTATCTTCACTGCCTTTTGTTTTCAACTCTATTTGTTTTCTAAATTATGATGCTTTGGCTTGATATCATGTATCTCCTTGCATTCAGCCAGAATTTACATTCCTTGTAAACATGAGCTCATGATTGATTCAGAATTCATATTGGCTCATTGGTTTTTCATACCACACAAACTTAAATCAACACTGTTTGTCAAAAATGTTGACAAACATACACAGTAATTGTGAGACTAAGTTAGCAGTGCTTTTGGGAACTGCTTCCAGTTACACTTTGAACTAAATGATTTATTTGTGAATGATTCAGATTCGGTTTTTCAGTTAATAGCTCATTGGAGGAGAAGTTATCATGTGACATTACAAGATTTGAAATATAGTGTGTAATCAAATTGACAACCCAATAAAGCCTACTGTGTAATATTACTGTAAATATGAAAGTATCTGTCCTTTAAATGAGCAATGATCAAAACATACACAACTTGCTACTGTACATGCCTTCTGTCCTCTGTTAAAAAGATCTCATTGGATTACATTACAGGCTCTCAAAACTTCATCGTGCTGTTTGCAAATATAAATATCAGCGATTATACCAAATTTCACATGTGAAGAGAATTGAGCTGTTAAATATGAGCTTTGCTTTGGGAATCAATTCATAATGTTTCAGTCATGAATCAGACAGATCCGATTCTCAAGTTCACTGCTGCTGAGCAGTTCTTCAGTTAGTAGCTCATTTGAGGTTATGATTTTCTATAAATATTGACTTTGCTTCCTCACAAAGCTAAAATTCATGTAGATATTACAGTACTGGATGCTTACTGTAGATTTAAATTCATGGTAATTTCGGGCAACAGTTTGTTAAATGAACATTAAACATGGAAAAGTATTTATATTTAGAGGAAAAAATAAATAAAGTAACAGCCTCACGCAAAGCATTTCTGGCAACCAATATCAGAACAAAACAAAAAAAAGGTTGATGAGGATTTCTGGTTCCCAGAATGCTTTGCATGAGGCTATTTTTAATAGTTTTATTCTGTAAAGATAAAGACTTGTTGTAGATGTTTAATGTTCATTTATCTTTGAACAAACTGTTGCCAATACATTTGCTAAATATACTTTTACAGTAAGTTACCAGCTGCTTAATTACAGCAAATCTTTTTTTACGGTGTACTGTATCATTAAACTGCAGAAGACTTGACTAACGGCATGACATGTACTTTCATTTTGTCCATTATTTTCTTGGTCACTATGTCTTCCTAGATATGTGTAAAGATTAATTTTAGGATTTGATTGCATTTTTGTTCCAGTCAGTAAAGAATAGGGTTGATTACAACATGAAAGTGAATCAATGATTACAGTATTTACATTTTTTGGCTGAAATATCCTTTAATTGGAAGCAATATAAATACAAAGGGTAGGCAAAGGCAGTCAAACTGAAATGGGCATATTGTCCTTGCTTTGTAAAGAAGTGAAGAACCAATCATTCATTTGCGTGCCCTGTTAGTCCAGGTTTATGTTGGGACTCACACACTTCTGGTTTGAAGGCTATCCTGGCCAAGAACCAAACATTTAGACAGAAATGAGCAAGCTTGATCTTGTTGTCTGTCCATTTAAACCCAGTGAGTACCAATTACTGTATGTAAATTATGTAGAACACTTGACAGTTCTATTCTCTTATTCTTTTCTGTCTCAATTTTATCTTGTGGTTTTAGTCCCTTTGCGCTATTATTTCACATTTTCAGATATAAATGCTTTATGATGTCACACTTCATTCTAGCCCTCTTAAGAATAATTTAACCACTTTATGAGCACATTTGACAAAAAAATTGCACTTTTAACAGAAATTTCCAATGCATACCTATGGGAGATTCTTAAAAGCGTTTCTGAAAAAAACAACCAAGGGGGCAGAGCTTAGCAAACAGTCAATTATTAAAGATTTGAAAGTTATTATTACCCTCCCTGTGAGAATAACATTTTTTTATAAGCTCAAAAGTCCTTTGTGAATTTGGCTTAAAAGGCTTAAAAAGCCACCTGTTTAGCAATTGACTCAACACTGCCAATAAAAACCTTATTGAAATTATGCTAATTGATTCTAAAGGATTGAACTAAAACTCATCTGCATGTCCTGTTGGGTAGTTTCTGTATTTTTAGCTTTACGTAGCTCCGTTAATTCATTCGAACTCAATTCATTTTGCAGACACTGTAATCCTGTCATAATGCAAATTTTTGTGGCTACTCTTAACCAAGATAAATTGTTTCAGAGTCATTTTAATCTAGACTGAATAGAGCTTAAGTGCAAATACATAAAACACAAGCGCTTTACTCATATCGGGCGATTATGCTTGACTTGGTGCCTGAAGTGTTCGGCAGAGACATGTGCCTGTTGTTTTAGTGATTTTATGCTAGCTCGGTTTTATGTATGTGTGCATACATTTAACCTCGGGGGACGTGACGATATGCGACTCATTTCTTTTCTTGCTGGACAAAAGAAAAAAAAAAAAATGGCAGACGCTCAAATACACAGACTGAGCCCCTTTGTTTTAAATAATCTGTTCTATTAAAGGAACAATTCAGCCATAAACAAAAATTCTATCTTCGTTTACTCACCCAAACCTGTGAAACACAAAAGGAGATATTTTGAATGTCGTACAGGTTGTTCTTTTTTAAATTGGTAATGCATTTTGATTTGCTTGGTAGCTAACTGATGTGTTTAAAAAGTCAATGCTAATACAGGCATACCAATAGTATATTGTTGCTATTATGGTAAACGGTTTGTGATTTCACTCAATTGTAAGTCCTGTTGGGGGGAAAAGCACGTCTTAATTGAATAAATGTAAATGTAATAGCTCACTGGAGGGGAAGATTAGCACTGAATAATAATAATGTACATTTATGTGTATTTCTTACACAGTGCTGTAATTCATGTGTCTGTTTCAAGTCAGACGCAGTATTTTAAAGTAATTCTGATGTTCTCGTGATTCATTTTGTAGCTTGGGATTTATAGAAATAAAGAATTAGATGTCACAATTAGATGTCACACTTCAGAGAAAAGAAAAAGTTTTGGAATAAAATGTTGTTCCAGGGTCAACAAAATATATTGACCCAGGAACACGCCTAACTCAGCAAATTCAGGACATGCACATGAGCGAGCATCGTACACCACCAAACTTTAAAAGTTATTTCAATAACAACAAACTAACGCAGAAACTGTGTCTTGTTGCTAGGAGAAGCACGACAAATGAAAACAAAGGAAAATACCAAGCATGTTTGATTTCCTCCGACTGGAAAGAGTCAATATCTGAAGCTAATAAATTGAGGTCTGTAACCATGATACACTACCTGATTTTCTTTGGAATCTGTCAGCTTTAATCTGCAGATTAGTTCTGACTATTCTCAACTAGCGTCAACTTGTTCAGAAAATCGGGGGGAAATCGGGTCGAAAATCGCTTTAATAACTGAGGCCTTGAAACGAAGAACCATACAAATCCATTTTTTCAAACTTTGAGTAATATGATTTTTTTAATTTGGATTGTGAACATTATATTATATATTTTTATTTTACTTGAAGATAAAAACGTCTAAATTTTAAGGAGATAACATTTTTCAGTGTCAGTATTAAAAATCTAAAGTTATTGTAAGACAGACCTTACAGTACAGGCAATAACAATCATTCATTAACAAATAAATAAATAAACACAACAATAATACATACAGTGCAGACATATATCATAGCTAAATGTTATACAACATATCATGAGGCATACAAGATAATCTACTTAAATAAACTATGTGTACATACTACTTCAAACTGTTCTCGCGCTCCTCCATCTCACAAGTATATAAACAAATAAACTAGTAGTTTACACAGGACTGGCGGGAAATATGCATTGAAGCAGCTTTATTATATCTGGTATGTGGTTTATTTTGATAGGTTAACTGTTTTTGTGGTGTTTAGCGCTCGTTCAGAGAGAGATCACATCACATATATGCTTCTTCCACTCACCTCTTTAGTTGGATTTCTCCCTGGTTTTTGTTCTCTTCTTCGATTCAAATATGTTTCCCAGCATCCCTCAAAGCCTTCCTTACTCCGTCCTTCCATTTGTTCATGTCGGCTCTCCTTTTTTTTGCCGAGATTTTGCCTTTTAATGTCCGAAGCGGACATGACAGCAAGTGGCATCGCCATTCTTCTTAGTGGACATAGACGGTTTTTCTGCGCGATGCTATTTTAATGTTTAAAATGCAGACACTTGGTCGCGTGAAAATATCCCCAAACTGTTTCTGTATGCAAAGTTCACACATACAATTATTTTTTTATTTTTACTTATTACGCACACACTCAACTGTTCAGCAAACAAACCAAAAAATACAAAATATTAGTTTGTTAGTTTCAGTTTTGAAAATCAATGTGGCATCTAACCTGATTCATGAGTTTGTGCTTCCTCATATAGTATAAGCAGATTTGGCGTGCTGTCCTGGGAGCGTGCCGGGAGAACGGCAGGCGCCGAATCGACTGCCCCCCCCCGGAGGAAGACGTGATGTGAAAGGAGGCAGGTGGGGAGGAGGAGGGATTGCAAAAAAGCAAGATGCAAGCGGAAGGGGAATGCTGTTATTTATAGTGCTTTGGAACGATTTGATTGGGAGTTCGTAACGAGGAGATTGATTAGCTGATGCGGGCCAGCAGTGGCTAATTCCTCCAGCGTTCCTCACAAAACTACGTTATTGTCAAAATGTTCGCTTAAGTTTCATTAGATAGCTGCAACAATTATACAACCTGTAAGCAAACTTATTTGCAAGGTAACGTTTACATTGTTAAGAAATAGTTATAAAACGGACTATTGATTCTGATTGGTTGAGCCGTGTTCGGAGCTGTTGTCGTGCCCCTTAGGTGTTATATATTCACTGTAAACCATGGCTTCTTGAGACTTACTGCTTTAATAGAAATTGACACATTTTGTATGTCCTGTCCCTGCTTTTTGGACCGTTAAAGTTATCAAACCCATTCACTTGCATTTTAGATAATGATCAAGTCATCTACTTCTAAAGGTGAATAAATGCATTTTCATTTTTGGGTGAAAACTTTGTGCTTTATTGGATGAGCAGTTCATTCATTCCCTTCACAAAAGTCCCGCTTAGTTTTTTTGTTCAGAATTAAATAATACTTTTTTGATTTGATAGATTTTTGATTTATCTCAAAGATGGCTGCTTTGGTTCAAGGCTCAGAGCACTCTGTTTGAAGAATTTCTCAAATACCAGAGACAAAGTGTATGAAAATATACTTGTGTAACCCATGCTGTGGTAGGAAGGTATGCGGTCACCTTTGAGCTCTATTGATACATTTCAAAAAAGACTCTTCATCTTGTGAAAAATGACATAAGCGTCTTACAGGTGTCTAAGTTATCTGCTGTTCATTAATCTATGGGATTCTCTTTTGAAGAGGGATTACTCACAAAAGTTCTGGGTAAGACTGCGTACTGTAACTTGACCCCTTTCATTGGTGTGTAGATAAAAGCCTTATGCTGCTATTTCCTTTCATCTGTCTTTCTATTTCTATTTTAAAGGCAAAGTTTAAAGTAGTTCACACTCTAGCATTTATAAGGCTGAACATACTTTGATGTGTCTGCCCTCTTCTTCTCTTTTCTTCGTTTTCAGTGTTTTTTCTTGCTGATATCTGGAGTGAAGTGGTTAACATTTACTGCAACACTATGTCCCCTGCTAATGTACGTCTCATTAAAAGAGCTGTGCTCTCTTAAATGCCATAGTATTTTACTGTCATTAATGAGCACTGTGAGTATGTGTAATTGGTTTTATCATAAACGATATACCAGGCAAAGTCGGGGCAGCAGCAAACAATCAGAAAACGGGGAACAGACCAAGATCAGCACACAGGAAAGCAAGACACAGAAATGTAGGGAACGCTCAGAAATGTAACCGGGGGTGAAAACAAGATTATTTTTTCATTCCTCAAACCTCATGTCAAGTGTTATCTGTTTACTATCAGTGACTTGCCATGTCAAAACAGGCAGAATTATTGATTATAATGGTTCCTGTTTGCTTTTGACACATGACACAGTTATTACAGTATGTATTCCATATCATGCCACTTATAAAACATTCTGCTTAGAAAACCGCATAAAATGAATGTAAAAATGAAGATATTTTATATAATACCTGACAAATTTATGTACTTCCGTTAAAAGTACATTTAACGGATGCTTCAGAATGTTCATAAAGACATAATGAACGTTATTCCTATAGCAGTTTAAATAAAAAATCCTGGCCAAACTGGTTGGGATGGTCTGTTATTCTGGACTTCAGCTGAAAAAAACAGTTGACTGACTGAGTAGAGCAACTGAACACTGAAGTTTGCCAGTTAGACTAGCTGACAAGTGTCCAAATCTCCTCTAAAACCAATAGAACAGACCAGACTTGGACACGATGGGAGACCACTTAACCACCTTAAGCTGATTTCTTTCAAAAGAACCTCAAAGACTATTGTGGCGCTACCATGGAACATTTACAAAGACCATCATTGTACAATGGTATTTTTGAAATGTGGATACACACATACTTTGATGAATAAGCTGAAAATTAGACAAATTCACAGTGTGTGTGTGTGTGTGTGTATATACAGTGCTCACATATACATAATACTGTATTTGTCTGCTGTATTCACAGTCCTTATACACTCACACATATACGCAGTCTGTGAATTTGGATTTTGCTGTGGATAAGCTTTAATTCTTTTCTGTTTCCTCACCAACTTTCATGCTAAGCTCTGTGACTACTGCTTGGATTCCTTTCCCAGAGTCAGGCCTGTTCTTCTCAGATAGGTAGAAACAGGAGCAGTTTTATAAGACTAAATATCAGCTTGGACACACAGACTTTACAGCAGAAGTGACTTTGAATGCAGTAAGTGAAGGGTCTCAGTGCAGAGGAAGTCGTGTGCCATAGTGACAAGCATATGACTTTAAAAATACTTAAAATATGGTGCATATGGACTATGTTATGGTCATTTTTATATCTTTTACATTTCCAGTACCATCAATTTTAATCATATACAAAAGAGCAGCATGAACATTCTGCAAAATGTTGTGTTTCACATTGAAAATGACATGATAAATAAATGCAAAAATCCATTTAAACCCACACAATCTCTCATGCACACATTTAATTTCATTCAGAATGTCTTGCTTCATTCTCTGAGGAGATACAATGAAAAATGAGCACACACACATACTCTCAAACTCTACTACGCCATTAGTCCAGAAAATCTCACCCACAGCTGTGCTGATGTATGTATGTGCGTGTGTGTGTGTGTGTGTGTGTGTGGCAATGTAATTTGTTCCTAGAAAAGAGAGATAGAGTGAGTGGAGTGACAGTGAGAAGAGTCTTCCTGTCACTGAGGCCCTCTGGGAAATGTGGAGTTGGACTGTGTGTTGATGCATCCAAATATGTCACCTGTCAAATCTTGCCCAATGCAACGTCTTTACCCAAATGGCCTGGGCTGTTTAGACCGTGGGACGAGTGTGCTCTTGATTTGGTATGATTGTCTTTTTTGAAGAGCCTTCAATAACAGAACAGAACATTCAGAGAACTTTCATTATCCTGGGAGACCGTTTCTGTCACATCCATTTGGCTTTAAAGTGCTTTTGCGCATTGGGTAAATAAATATATATATAAATATATACAGAATATTACAGTAAACGCGCTGGTATTTTGGGTGCATGGACTTTACATGACCGTCCATGGCTGGCTAATTTCTATTTGAATGTCTTGTATTATTTAATTTATTCTTGGGATAACAAAACTGAATTGTCTAGTTTTTAACTCTAGTCTTAAGTATTACATGATTTCATCTTAATTAATTTAACACAATATCTTTCTCTTAGTTGGGCCACCTGCAATCCAACCATTTTGTAAAAGCTAACTGCTAAAAGCTAATTCTGCCTGCTTTCCCTTCTCCTATGGACCAGTCTTAATAGAGCTTGACATTCCCCATTTGACACTGAATATAATGCCCCATGGACCTGCTATTATGTTATTTTATATATGAGATTAAGTGCATTTATTACAGGTTCAGTCACCCGATGCAACTTGGGATTAAGTGGCCCGCTCAAGGGCATGATGGCGATAGGGGATCCCAGTCCCACCCTCATTATTAGCCTATTAGTGTTAATTGCTAACCAGTGGACTCTGACTGCGCCTATGTGTCAAGTGTTACATACAGATTCACACATACAGAGCACCATATTTTCCAAATTCTGTCTATCTGTCAAGTTAACATAAAACGCGGAAATAAATCTAATTTAGTATCATTTGCGTTAATTCCGCCATTCGTTGCGCATACTGTAAAAGTTTACGGCTGGATTTTTCAAGAGCCAAAATTCTCCTTCCTTTCATTCGAGCTAAAAGCATGAGTCATTAAAATGTAATCATTAAAGTCCTCAAAAACATGGGAGCAAGTAAACACAAACTTCAAGCAACTTCCACACACACACACACAGACGCGCGAAAGGCAGACAGCATGCTGTTTTTCACCCCAATAAATCTGTTGCTTGCATACGGTGTGTGTGTGTGTTCGTGTGAAGATGCTGTTGTCAGGAGGGAGTCTGTGTCCCCTGTACTCTGAGCTCTGTGTGCACACGATAAGGAGCCTCCATTACCTCCACACAACAGCCAGGCAGGTAAACACCCTCCATACACTCCTGCCCTTATCTCCAGTACACACACACACACACATGCAGGTTTCTTTCACACACTCGGTAAGGTGATTTGTTATTATGTGTATTGTATGATGATGAGGCCATAAGAGTACCGAGCATGTTTGTGGCAAGCTACTGTATGTTTTTTCAAGTATAAATCACCTACACATATGCGGTATTCATTTTTAATGCAAGATGCATTTAAAAAAAAAAAAGAGAGAGAAAAATAAGAGTTTCTTTCTTATGTTGAACATAGAAGATATATTGAAGGGTTTTTAAGAACCAAAATGTTTTTGGTCCCCATTCACTTTTGTTGTAGGGAAAGAAATACTGTGGAAGTCAATAGGGCCCAACAACTGTTTCATTACCAGCATTCTTCAAATTATCTTGACTCAAGAGGTTTGGAGTAACTCATAGAGCGTGAATAACATTTTCATTTCCGGGTGAATTATTCCTTTAAGGCAAAATAATAACAGATTTTATTTAGGTCACATATGAGTAACTCATACAACGAGATCAAAAGTGAAGCCTAAATGAAATGCTACCTGTACAATCGAAATACAGTAGAAAGACACCCCTGCATTACAATCTTGGTGTCTTGATAAATATATTTGAAAAAATGTAACATAAGCAATGCAGAAATACAACCAATCACACAAGAAGCTGCAAAACGGTTGTTTCTTTTGGAACATTATAACACATGCTAGCTTGTTTATACAATATTTAAAGGGATAGTTCACCCAAAAAATGAAAATGATCCTTTGAAGCATCCCAGGTGTATGCGACCTTGTTCTTTCAGGTGAATTAAATCGGAGTTATAATAAAAATTATCCAGACCCCTCCAAGCCTTTGAAAGGGTTTAAATAGGTAATAGCCATTACGCTTCGGAAGACATGAAATAATGTGCGCGTATTCGTAATAAAAAGTCCCTCATACAGCTCCTGTAGCGAATCCATGCATTTTTGTGCAATAAATATCCATATTTCAAACTTAAAGTTCATTTTTTGAAGGTGGCCCTGTTATGGATTCTAAAATCTGAAAGTGCACTGTGTATAAAGTTATTGTCTATCAAAAGAAAGTCGACTCCGAATCCTTGAATTGATTCGTTTTTAAAATGAATCGCGAGTCTTTTAGCAAATTGCCCACATTTTCACATTGGTCTGAATGAAAATGCAAATTAGCATCACACAAAGGAGGGGTTTGGAAAAATGAATCATTGGGTGAATCATTTGAGAGGATAAATAAATGCATATTATAAGACAATGAAGCTGTTTGAATCGTTAGGAACTCACAAAACCAAAATATGAACCTCTCATAACCCATAATAGGGGCACTTTAAGGGGAGGCATACTGCATGCCAAAACAATGCCAGAGCTAACACGTAAAAAACAAACGTTTCACTCTAAAACGTTTTTGTTTTGTCACATGAATAGCTTGTTTCTGCTAATTTATCATGCCAGCCCAAGGTTTTCATAAAAATACAGATTGTGTAACACAATAGTAGTTAACCACAGCATATCAAGATAAATGGCATGGGTTGTTGCTGCTTTACTTACTGCAAGACATTATTAAAGCGTGGTGGGTGGGTAGCTTTTTTTTTTTTTTTTTTCAAAAGCCATTTCTTGCAAAAGCTATTTATGCAGGCCGAGACAAGGTCAAACGCCATAGATCCATAAATACAAAGTGATGTATTCATTTTTGTCTCCAAACCCTTGTGAATATAAATGCAGCGGCGACGGACATCAATGCGGAAAACGTTCGGCATTGTGTTTGAGATGTATGGCACATGTTTAATGAATGCATTACACAGAGCACTTGACGCTTAATCTGATTTTCATACATATCCCTGATGTTTGCATTTCAGCACAAACTGAATATCACAGGGGGAAGAGGAAATGGTTCATGCTGCGTTTTGTTTTTGTAGTTCACTTCTTCATTAGAGGCGAAAGTGGGTATTATCAGAGGTGATCATATTAGCTTAATTGAAGAAGAGTTTCATAACTGCTGTGGCATATAATCAGGACCTTATTATCTGGCAGGGGTTTTAACTGTGCCATGCTGGATCACCCAAGCCCATAAAAAGCATGATTAAGCACAGCAGAAGCCAAAGGAAGCAAGTAAGTGTGTGTGTGTGTGTGTGTGTGTGTGTTTGTCTATGAAGAGAAAATAGAAACATAATTTTCTCAGGTGGTTTCAGTTATGCTATTTATCCATCTATCTATCCTTCAATCCCCTATCCATTCATACAGCTCTCTACCAATTATTATCTATCTGTCTATTCTTATATACATATGTGTATCAGTCTTTCTTTCCATCTGTTCAGCAATCAATATCTCTGTCAGTCAATCAGTCCATCCACCCAGCTATCCATCCATCCATCCATCCATCTGTCTGTCCATTCATCCATATTATTAATTCATCCACTTTGTCCAACCATCTTAACATCTATTTACTTGTTATTCTTTCTTGTTTTTCTGTCCATCCATCCACCCATCCATTTGTCCATTTTTTTTTCTATGGATTTTCATCAATTATCCACCCATCTATCTGTTTGCCCATCCATCCAAATTTTGTCCATCCATCCATCCATCCATTTATCCATCTGTCTGAATATCTGTTCATCCATCTTTCTATCCACTTATTTGTTTGCTCATCCATCTGTCCATCTGTCTATCCATCAAAACATCCACTTATCAGTTTGTTTGTTCATCCATCCATCTGCCCAACTGTCCATCCATCCACTTATCAGTTTGTTCATCCATCCATCCACTTATCAGGTGTCTTTCAATCCGTCCATAAATTCACTTGTCAGTTTGTTCATCCATCTATCCATCCACTTATCAGTTTGTTCATCCATCCTCCATTCTGCCATCCATCCATCCACTTATCAGTTTGTTCATCCATCCATCCATTCTGCCATCCATCCATCCATCCATCCACTTATCAGTTTGTTCGTCCATCCATCAATTCCTCCATGAATCCACTTATCAGTTTGTTCATCCATCCATCCTGCCATCCATCCATTTATCAGTTTGTTCATCCATCCATCCATCCATCCATCCTGCTATCCATCCATCAACTTATCAGTTTGTTTATCCATCCATCCATCCATCCATCGACTTGTCAGTTTGTCCATCCATCCATCCATCCTGCTATCCATCCATTTATCAGTTTGTTCATCCATCCATCCACTTATCAGTTTGTTCATCCATCCATCCATCCATCCATCCACTTATCAGTTTGTTCATCCGTCCATCCATCCATCCATCCACTTATCAGTTTGTTCGTCCATCCATCCATCCTGCCATCCATCCATCCACTTATCAGTTTGTTCGTCCATCCATCCATCCTGCCATCCATCCATTTATCAGTTTGTTCATCCATCCATCCATCCTGCCATCCATCCATTTAT
>JAUCMS010000079.1:11191112-11203181 GCA_032357445.1 Enteromius radiatus | reverse complement strand
ACTCACAGTATGTTATGTCCATGTACTGAACTCTTATTATTCAACCATGCCAAGGTCAATTCAGTTTTCCATTCTATAGCACCTTTAAGTTTGATATATTTATGGTAGGAAATGTACTAAATATCTTCAGGGAACATGATCTTTACTTAACATCCTAATGATTTCTGGCATCATTTTGACCCATACAGTGTATTTTTGGCTATTGTCAAAAATATTTTGTGGTCCAGGATCACATACTGTATATGTATAATGTACAATTAATAATATTTTTGCAACTTGGTCTCATAAAAATATGTATCTCTGTGCACATTTTGTGCAACACTGTTTTTACATACCTTACTGCATATTTCGCCACAGTTTCAAAGAGCAAT
Organism: Enteromius radiatus; assembly: GCA_032357445.1. NCBI lineage: Eukaryota > Metazoa > Chordata > Actinopteri > Cypriniformes > Cyprinidae > Enteromius > Enteromius radiatus. Next base: position 11,202,810 of record JAUCMS010000079.1, on the reverse strand, counting down.
GTCCACTGAATGGCGCTAAAACACAGGTTCAATATGCGAACCCTGGCACTTTGATATAGGTATGGCAGTTCAGAATTGAAATATCCGTGGACTGTTGCTAAAAGTTAATGCTCTGAAAACATGCCCAAATCCAACCCTAAACCTAAATGATAGTGTTAACAAATGCAAAACACATTTGTTGATGCATCCGTGTCATTTTAACTTACTTTTATGCAGATTTGAACTGTTTCGTCAAACCATAGTCGACCCAGAGCTCCTCTATATGTGCTGCTAACGTTCAAAAGCATGCTAACGTTTTCAAATCTCTCAGAACATGATATTTTTCAAGCAATTATGTGAAAATTACGCTAATTAATAGAAACTGTAAATTTGTGTGAAAAGGAATAAAATGTGTCTCTAGTGTTCATTTCTTTTGGAAACTGCAGTGATATGTACTTATTGGTACCTTTTTTGTGTGTCGCTGTATTTCAACACATGGTTTTCCCACAGAACCAGGTTACTTTCACATTGTCTTCACAGGTTGTTGATTCAATTTCCATTCTTACTCTATTTGGTCAATGAAAGATTTTCTTTTTGCTGTTGTTTGTTTCGTTTAGTAACTTTTCAGTTCATTGTTGTTGTTGTTTGTTTTTTTCTACCATCGTCCGTGCCCACATGCTATTAATGAAAGGAGTAAATAGAGTTAATTTAGAGCCTGAATCACTAAAACAATCTGAATCAGACAATCATGGATTGAAATCACTATAATCCAGCCACCTGAATCATCTCTAGTGTGTTGGATTGCACAGCACATCTGGATATACACCCAATTATAACACACTTTTCATCATTTGATCTAAAAATGAATCACTGTTGCTATAATCAATACAATTTTACATCTCAGTTTGAATGTGTTTCCATAGATGATAATAGTGCACCATTAATCACACTATGATATATCATATGTTCCTTTGCGAGGAGAGTGTGTGTGTGTGTGTGTGTGTGTGTGTGTGTGTTCAAACTGTGACTCTACAGTACTGTATTTTTACACAGTTATTTTCTGTTGTATCGTTCATAACAGAAGCTGTATGTGAGTGACTCGGAATGATGCGAGGACAGTCTGTCAGTGCTTCATGAAACACCACACACACATACACATACACAGTTTACTCTGGCCCACACAGTGTGACTATTGAGGATTTAATGGAGTTGTCAAGCAGCCAATGGCGCCTTGTTTTTCTCGATCTCCCTCACAGACTGAGCGTCTTTAATTCTCAAACTGTAGACACTTCTCCATATGTCTATCTCTCACCATGCACACACACACACACGCGCGCACATGCACACTCACACATACTGGACCAGATTAATCACAACAAAATGCCTCTGTACATGCATTTAGTCACATTTAGACTCCCAAAGCAACTAAACATAAGCTGCGGAAATGCACTGTGCCAGTAGAATGTCCTTTGATATGCTTTTATATTAAATAAATCTTCTGTAAGAGAGAGATGAATCATAAAGAGACACCAGGGAGGAAGACACAAAGTGAAAGACAGAGACACAAGGGCAGAAGTGTGGAGTGTCATAGAGAGCGAGCACATCAAAGGTGCACCATCTTTTCGCCCCTGGCTTCAATTTCTCTGGCCAGTCGCATGGCTGAGTGCCGTCAGTCGGATCCCATCACTGAGACAGTCGAGTCTACCTTTCTCCCACTGATCTCAGAGCTGTTTCTTCTGCTACTTTAGACAAAACGAGTCTAGGGGAGGAATGCACTAAGCCCCAAAACATATTGAATTTACGGGTATGCATAGTGCTCATGGACAAAAATGCTTCTTGCTTGGGTTCAAAAATGTGCCAACATGAAATTAATCCTTGCATCACGACAAGCTTTTTTTGTTTTATTTTGTTTGTAGTTTAAGGTCTTTTATTTTGTTTTTGTTATTTTTGTTGTTTCGTTTTGCCCAAATACACCTTTTTTGTTTGTTTGTTTGTTTGTTTTGTTTTGACTAAAACAAATTTTGTTTTGTTGTGTGTGTGTGTGTGTGTGTGTGTGTGGTTTGTTAAACTTTGGCTTTTTTATTATTATCAGATCTTATTAATATCCAAATGCTTTTTTTTGTTTGCTTTGTTTTGCTTTGTTTGTTTAAGGGTTTTGTTGTTGTTTTGTTTAACCATGATTAGTGTCAGACTTCGTCAATGCCCAAATGTTAATCTTTTTGTTTTGTTTTGTTTTGTTGGTTTTGCTTTGTGTTTGTTTTGTTTTGTTTGTTTGGTTGTTTTTGCTAAATAATGACATTGTGATTAGTGTAAGACCTTGAGCCATGTTTGCCAAATAAGCCAGAGGCCTGTACCTTTGGCTAAACAAACTCAGAGTTACAGGATTAGTTTTGAGTTGACAAAACCAAACCACTCCAATCTGGGTTTGTTGGTACCATGAAGCTAGTCATTAACTTTCTCTGTCAACTCAGGCTTGATTATATTATATTAATTTAAAAGCTTATTACCCTTTAAACTAAACTGGCTTGTGTAATAGATTAAGGAGATAATAATTCTATAAATAATAAAGTAATTCTAAAAAAAAAAAAATCTTAAAAAAAAAATCGGATGATTTTATCTTCACTATGTTTTACTATGTAGCGTCCTTTAATTTGGAGTAAGAGAAGCTGGGGAAGTGGCTTTATTGCATCAGACATGTGTTACCTTGCTGGAAGCTGATTGGTCAGATTTCGTTTTGAGATCTCTAACCCAGAACATAACCTGCCCCGGAGCAGGTTAGCTGTGTAGCGTAAGTTACTATGGCGATGAACACTGCTAAAAGCCAAACCAATTTCATGGTACCTAAAACCCAGGATTGGTGCAATCTAAACTTAAACTTACCTGGCTAGCCAGCTAATTCGGCTTCATGGTACAGGCCCCAGGTTTATTTTAGTTAGTCTGACTTATTGCCAGTTAATCTGAAACAGTTTTATGAAACAGGCCCCTGGTCAATGTCCAAATACTCTTTTTTTGTTTTGCTTTTTGTTTGTTTCTTTCTTTCTTTCTTTTTTTTGTGTGTGTGTTGTTGTTGTTGTTTTGTCGAATGATTATTAATGTCAGACTTTGTCAATACCCAGATTTGTTTGATTGTCACTTCTTTTTTGTTTGTTTTTGCTGTTTTTCAGTTTGTTTTGTTTTGTTTTTTGTTAAACCATTTTGTATGCTGTCCCTGTAAAAGATGCAACAAATCCAGTTTAATTTGTAGCATTTCGTAACAATCAACAGCATTTTAATCCTTTTGACATCAAAAATCATAACAAAAGCTTGCACCCATAATTATTTAAAAATGAAATAGTGTTGCGCAAACCCATGCTAGCCCTTAAGCTAATATAAAACAGTTTTTTACCAGGAAAACCAAAAAGTTGAAGTGTTTGAAGTCATGACTGGGTAAAAGAGGGAATTCGTAGACTGCTTATACTTCAGTGTAATTGTAACTAATGGATGTAGCATTAATTAGCATAACTGGCAAATTAACGAGATGTTAATGTTGTATGAAATAGACAGAAGGTAGTATCAACATTTTAAAAGGATCTCTCTCACACGCACACAGTCACATTTTGCGTCATCGGTGGCTTCACTCTTATTGGCTGTTTCCTAGATGGCCATCATAGGAGCAGTCACGCCGCAGGACTATGACTCAACATTTCAGTTACTGTCAGAACTTTGTTGGAGGCTAAGATTAATTTCAAAGGCGATTAATTAGCCATTGTTAAGCATGTTACACTAAGCCACCAAAAGCTGCCAATTTTGCCAAATATTTCAAAAGAAATATTTATTTTGACTGCTGAAATTAGTCTCAGATAACAAAATTTTGAGGAAAAAAAAACACTGTGTGCTAAACAGTTTAGTAAAATCGCCGGTCATGTTTAGTTCTCCTCTCTGAAACAATGAGTCACTCAAATCTTCCTCGCCATCTCTCTCCTCCTCCTCCTCTCTTTCTTGCTGTGCTAATGAGAAGCTTACAGCTAATTAAAAGTATCGATTGCCATTTTGTTAAGCTAAACTTTTTTCTCAGCCTCGTTTAGAGATGAGATCTCCAGAGACTTCCTTTCAGTCTCTCTTGTCTCCTCAGCATGATGATTTACAGTAGCAGTTAGCAGCGCTCTCATCTCTCTCTCTTCTTCATCTCTTTTCCTTTTCTGCTCCATTTCTCTCCTCTCCAGCCACAATACGAAGACGACATCCTGGTTGGACCCCCGACTTGCGAAGAAAGCGAAGCCCCCTGAAGAATGCAAAGAGAACGGTTAGTGCTTATCTTTAATTGTTCGTTGTATGTTTTGACTCTCCAAATGATCCAGTTTGGATGGCCAAAAAGAAATGTTTACATCTACTGAAATAAGCCAACTGGCCACAAGAGTCTACGTTTGAGCGGTTTTACTATAGTTATGGACTGTTATTGGGCTAAATGTGAAGGAGATTTAAAGACAAGAATATTCTAGAGCAGAAGTAGTCAGCACTTTCCCTGTAGGGTTACCATAATGCTAAGTTTAACTCCAACCGCTGTCAAATACAACACAAATACAACTAAACCAGTTAATTAAGATGTTTAGGATTACATGAGAATCACAGCAAAGTGTGTCTACAGAAAGATAACCCTCAAGGAGCAGGGTTAGCTACCCTATTGTAGAACCTTGGGGTTCGACTCCTTGAAGCTGACCGGTGCACAAGCACCTATAAACTGCTTAGAACACTTGCCAAACTGGTCCTGTAGCCCCTCAACGAAGCAAATTTTGAATGTCTCCGTTATCCAACATACTTGATTCAACACTTCAGCACATAAGTAGACCACAAGAGCTAAATTGAGAGTGTCCGATAAGGTACACACCCGAAATATGCAGTGGTATACAGTACTATTACCTTAGCAACACAAAACACTATAGAAATCATAATCATGACACCCCTAGGCTGCGTCTACATTAATCCGGATACATTTGAAAATAGGGTTTTCCTTTTAAGACTCTTTTCTTCCACACTTGCATTTTCAAGCATTTCCCAAAAGTTTCTAATCCAGACTGAAACGTCGGAAAAAGTTAAAATGATAATTACGTGATAGTAGGAAATTACTTCTCTGAATTCATATTCGTTTAAACATTGCTTGTTCACTAACAGTATACTGACAAACTTCGTATGAAAGAGCGAAAATGAACTATATGGGGGGCTTAAGAACCACATTGTGATGCCTTAGCAACATCCCACAACACCTTTACATTGTAGTCAGTTTTGCACAGAACAGCCAAGAAGACCCTACTCACTAGCTATGTTTCTATTACCCTTCAAATTGCGCAAATTAATATTGAGAATTGAAAATACATCTAAAGGAAAGGTATAAATTCGCAAAAAACTCAAAAAACACAACGGGTTTTTCACATTACAGGTTACATGGCGTATGTAAAAGGTCATATGATCATTCTTCAGTGTTCTATAACCTCCAAGAAGCACTTAATGCATGGTTTTTATGAGGCTTTCACTGCCATTAATGCTTAGACAGTTTAGACTGCACGAATAGAATGAAGATGATTTCGGCAATTCTAGTCGATGCTTATGTTTATTTCAGCCACATTACACACGTTTCTGCAGTGTCGCGTCTGTAATATACGCATACACCCTTTTTTTTGGATAAATATATAGAAAATCCATCAAATCACACCAAAATCCATTGCCATGACTTATCGGCAGAGACAAAAGCTTGCGTTTTAATCACATAGCATTGGTTAATGGAATTAACCATTTTCAATACTTTTTTTAATCGACATTTATAAAATATTGCAAGTTTTGGGCAAAGCCTGTAATGGAAACGCGGCTACCATGTCTCAGTCACCCTGGTTTTATGTGCGTTTTGACGTACCGCATCAAAAACGATTGATAGAAAGTCTGAATTTTAAATAAAAACGCCTTAATTTGCAAAAAAAGTTGAGGTGGTTTTTGACGGGGTAATGCAAATAGTGGGAGATGGAAATGCATTTTTGTGAATAAATTCAATACACCCTAGCAGCCACTTACACTGAGTGATGGTGAATTTAACAGCGTGTTCACGCATTCTACAAGTAGAATTTGAATTCGAATTATTCCTCGGGTTACTCTGCACTCATAAGTGTGTTTGTGAAATGATCTTGAGCTGAAGCATCTCGTTGTTAAATTAATCATGTCTGCAAGTCTATTCAACACTGTTTTACCTGCTGTAAAAGGATTTATTCATCACTACCTTCTTCCCAATTCACACTTGCGTGCGCTAAAATCTTAACTTCATGTTTTGCGGTATAATCAACTGTCCCAGTGCATCAGGGGCTGCTTGTTAGCATGCATGTGCGAGACGGCGCGTTTCACATGTCAGCGGATTCCCGCGGTTCAAAGGCCTGTCAGCCAGCGTTGTGAAAACACTCATCACTGCGGATTTGCGCGGACGCGTACGTTGCGTAACTCGGCCGCCCTCTTTTGTTTCGAAACTGAAGGAAAGACACAGCTCTGGATGCAAATCAAAGTCGTCTGCTGTTTTCTTTAATGCTGTCACGCTCATGTTGCTAGACTGTTTGTTTCCCCGCGAATATTTACAGCAGCACGGAGTGAAGTTTCCGTAGATATGCCACAGTTGTCTTTCCTGTTTACCTGTCATCTCGCCTCTCTCCCTGTGTCGATGTTTCTCTCTGATGGTACGAATTCCCTGGGTTTACGAGTGAATGAATAAGCACAACTAACATGTCTCTCTGTGTCTGTCTCTCGTGTTTCAATGCATTTCATCATTTCTGAAGCCGTCACTGTCAGCGAGCCCCCCGAAAAAAAATATAGCACGCTCACAAGCGCTGGAACAGGTGGAGATATGATTACAGAAACAGATGCATGGATGGATTGATGGATGGATGCTGCTTTATCAATTGACAGCTGCGCCAATGCAGGAATTGTATTTGTTTTCTCAGTGATATTGTACAAATTAGCTAAATTAATGAACAAAATGCACACGCGAAAGCCCAACAGGGTCGCATAACACCACATAGCGGTGTGATGTTCCCCGAGAAGTTTATTCATGCAAGTTGCATGAGGTGTCACGGCAATTCTGTACCATTGTGCATTCTTAGAGCGCAGGAAAGCCTCATTTTCCTCTAGCTGCAACAATTGAGATTGCATTTGAAATGGAATATTCCGGTTCATAAATGTCCCCAGCATTTTTTAGTAGATATTGCTTGCAGTTTAGGGCATTTTTTTAATGAGTAATTACTTAGATCGCTGTCAGAAGTGGTTTTATCCTTCATAAATGCTTACAGTCACATAATTCTGCTCGTTTGAAGGGATCTTAGGTTTTAGATAAACCTGTTCCTCTTTTTTTCTCTGGAAGATTGGAAAGCCAGAGATGCAACAGGTGTTTCTTTAAATGCCCAGAGAAAGTGAACTATCATCTAAAGGGCTGTTGTCTGTCTTGGAATATGCAAGATGATGCATCATTTGCTTCACAGACACTTTTAGACTTAGGGTTAGGTGAAAATGCTTTATGGAGTGCCAAAAGTGCCAAAATCACTTTTATTTTCTCCATAGGATAATACCAGTATAACCGTTAAAACAAGATTGTTAACTAATCTGCATACTGTATATTGTTTTGTTGAAGCCATCAGCCTGCTTTAATTTAGCGGGGTTTTTTTAATAGTTGTGCTTAACAGACCAATTCCTAGCTAAACTACATTACCCATGATTCTGCAAAGACATGTCCACCAATCAGAGAACTGGAACGAGCAAGTTGTACCAAAGAGGCCTTCCTACACTCCTGTGCATCTGTGTATAGTTTGCAGTAAGCTTAAATTATGTAGGTTCTTTAAGTATAATTAACAATTTTCTATCAATACTTCTCCGTCATTTTTAATTTTAAGTTTTTTCCCACATTAAAATGACACAGTCTTCTACCTTTGTCAAAGCCGTTTACACTAAGACCGGTTTTATCTACTGTATGTCCTGGTCCTAACTTGAGAAAATTTTACCCCCAAATTTTATATATGTACATAAATAAGTCTTTTTTATGTAAATAAGAAATTTGACAACAACTAATTTTCTAGCTGAGAAAATGTGTGTCTGAATATGTCTGTTTGTGTGTGTGTATGTGTGTGTTTGTTTGTTATCAGCCAAAGAAGATGTATCGAGGCATTATAAATGGGTGTTGTTTTGGCAGACAGAATCTGGCAGACAGTTGAAGATGACAATGCAGAATCAAGTGTTTTTATGATAGCACACACACAAACTCCATCCATCAGTGAACTTTAATGCTTGGCGAGAGTGAGTCAGTGAAGGAGGAGTAGAAGAGAGAGAGAGATTTTCATCCCTGTCACGTTTAAAAGTGTTCAGCAGACAGTTAAAGTCAGACCATCCCATATGTAGCCGATGTCCCACTGTTCTCTCCTCCCATTCCCACTCATCCTTCTATCTCCTGTCAGCTCTTTATTTCTACATTAGTAGCCTAGCAGCATGGTCAACTCAGCCTTAGTTTGAATCACTTTTAAATGCTTGACTATTGAATTCCATGACTGGTGTTATTATTATATTATTATTTGACCCTATAAATTATATGTATATATGTCCACCCTATATTTAGCACTCTCTATTCTAACAAAAACTTTTCTGTTTTTTTTCTATTCTATCTTCTCTTTGTTGTATATATATATATATATATATATATATGTGTGTGTGTGTGTGTGTGTAGTATCTACATAATACTGTTTAGAAGTCTACCTGTCAACATTGATTCACCAAACATATGCAGCTTTAGTTCATATTGTTTCTGCCTCATACTTGCTTTTGTTTCCTTGCTCTCTTTCCCTCTCATCCCCACCCCCCCCCCCCCTCATTTTCGTAAAGGTCAAAGCTTTTAACAAAAAGAAACTGCTGCCTGTTTTTACTGCAAAGGGCAGGCAGGTTTTTAAATAGCAAGATTATTTAAATATTGTGCAAACAAAATGCAAATATTGAAGAAGGTAATTAGCTTGAGTTCACGATTCTCGAGGGTTTAAGCAGGGCGGGTTACTCTATATTTGGAGGCAGTGAGATTAGTTCAAACTTTGTTAATGTTATTTAAATTTAGCTTTTGAACGCATCGCTCACTGGTGGTTGCCAGAGTGTGTGATTCTTCTTGCATGTCAACTGAGTACTTTCTAAAATCCTCAGCTGAACCGACAAAACCATGCTAAAAGTTAAAAGGTAAATTGTGGATTTTTATGCAATAACACTTTATTTCAAGTCTGTGCTCTGTTGGAGTGTACAACTCAACCAATCACTTGTCCTGAAATCGCTAGTTTCCATTAAACTTACAATGAGGTCAAGAGCTTACCTGAGAGCACAAGTGCTCATTTGTCAAAAAAAAAAAAAAAAAAAAAGCATTGATGGGGTTTACTCAAAATACATAACAAAGTTCCACATGGTTTCTATAAAGACTGGGAAAGTCTGTATGATATTCTTGACTCTACATATGGCTCTTTTCAGTATAAGTGTATTCAATATTTTCTCCAGCAAGTCGAAAATCATAGGTACAGTCGCTTTGAAAAGCAATAATGCACCTCTCCTCGACAAGATGACAGTGTTCATGCTCATTGCACAAATGAGAGTATTACACCTGTTTAATACTTGTGGCTAAGGGGCTTGTTCAAATCTCTAACCCCTGAGTGTTCATCCTAAAGATTGATCTGTGCACTCGGTAGTCTTCACAAGTGGATTTCTGTTTTAATAGAACGACTACCAACCCATAGCACAGCAGCAGAGTAATACCCAATGGTGCTTTGATCTGTCTGTGTGTGTGTGTGTGTGCACGTCAGCCAGATTAAGTGAGAACATCACACAGTTTCTGTCACTTGTAATTTACAAAGTTGTGTGTGATGTACACACAGAGTCTAGTGTTTCGCCCTGCTCCGCGCTGCTGAATGTATAATTCGAGTCTGTGTGTGTTGCTTGTAATTGTGTTGTGTTTTCTTGTCACTTTCGTCTGGAAGCTCAGCGGGGGTGTGTGTTATATGGAGCGTGTGCGTTCAAGCGTGTACTCGTATATGTATATTTTAGTCTAAATATTAATAATAAGGTTTCAGTCGAATGGCACAGACTCTGTGACAAATGAATTTAGATTTTTTTTTCTGTCTTATTATAAATAGTGTGACACCAACTCAGTGTAACCTCATTTATTAAGCAACAGGAAGTGTTACAATAGACAATGAATACAGGATATTCGTAGGAATCTCATTTGTGATAGAACTGTGTTAGGAATAATATTTAGTTACTAAATTATTTATTTATTCCATTTGAAAAGGTCTATCTATCTAACTATCATCTGTCTATCTATCTATATGTCTATCTGTCGTCTGTCTATCTATCTATCTATCTATCTATCTATCTATCTATCCATCTGTATATGTCTATCTGTCATCTGTCTGTCTGTCTATCTATCTATCTATCTATATGTCTATCTGCCATCTGTCCGTCTGTCTATCTATCTATCTATCTATCTATCTATCTATCTATCTATCTAACTAACTATATGTCTATCTGTCTATCTATCTATCTATCTATCTATCTATCTATCTATCTATCTATCTATCTATCTATCTATCTATCTATCTATCATCTGTCTGTCTAATCTCTCCCCTATCTATCAATTGATCACAATAGGGTTTTTATTTCTTTAAACCATTAAGATCTAAAAAACAAACCATTATATTTAAAGTCAGGAATGTCACCGCATAATGAGTTAAAAAAAAAGTCCAAGGACAAATTCTTCAGTTTTCAGAAAAGTGTTTAGAGAAAAAAAACACAAAATTTTAATTTCAATAAAAGCAACGTTTTATTCTGTACAACCCATTAAAATGTCATTTTGATGAATGGGGGCTGCAAAACGATTAAGGATAAAATGAATGCTTTATTTTAAAAGGTATTGTGCATTTGTACACTAAATCCTTCAAATAATAATGCTAAGTTGTATTCTGTTAATTGTATCAGTAAGTCACGGGGACACACAAATGGCACCATTTCCAGAGAATGAGTCAATATTTTCTAATAAAACAGAATTTTTACTCTATAACTGCAACATCTACCTTTGAATTAAATGTTCTTGTGGATGTAATTGTTTATTGTTTGTTTTTCAGAGCTTCCTTATGGCTGGGAGAAAATCGATGACCCTGTTTATGGAACCTACTATGTTGAGTAAGTTCAAGTGCTTGAGTTAACATGCACGGTTTAATGGCACTTTAGATCCCTGCGTTTTCTCACAGCTCTGTATTAATTGGTTCTATTGCTGCTGCGCCATGCCCAGGCGGAAAAACAGCTGCTCCGTTGTTTCCTAATTCAGTTCGCAGTGTGTTTGCATGTGTGTGCCATCATTTTTCTTGCTTAATGCACAGTCTGGGGTGAGGTGGGACTATTTATAGTATGGCTTGCTTGGCTACTCTTCCCCCCAGGACAGAGAAGAACAGCAAGCCCAAAGCCAATAATGCAGCTGTAGTATGATGTGGATACACAATCGCACACTCTTTCAGACTGCATCATAAATGCAGGACTGCATCACCCCTGCTGTCCTCGGATGGCTCAGATGGGATTCTGGCACTTTACGTCACTGAACTGAAATCATACTGTAACAGTCTATATACAGACCTGCTTTGGGTTGTTGTGGGTTTGTCAGTTTAATCTGGCTATCTATCTATTTATCTATCTATCCATCCATCCATCC
>JAUCMS010000079.1:11177108-11191012 GCA_032357445.1 Enteromius radiatus | reverse complement strand
ATCCATCAGTCCATCCATCCATATATCTATCTATCCATCTATCCTTCCATTCATCCGTCCTTTATCCATCCATTTATTTGTGCATCCATCAGTCCATTTATCCGTCCGTCTGTCCATCTATCCATTCCTCCATCCATCCATCCATCAGTCCATCCATCCATATATCTATCTATCCATCTATCCTTCCATTCATCCGTCCTTTATCCATCCATTTATCTGTGCATCCATCCATCAGTCCATTTATCCGTCCGTCTGTCCATCTATCCATTCCTCCATCCATCCATCTGTCTATTCATCCATCCATATATCTACCTATCCATCTATCTATCCTTTCATCCATCTATCTATCCTTTCATCCATCTGTCCATCCATCCATCCATTCATCCATCTATCTGTCTATACATCCATACATATATCTATCTATCCAACTATCCTTCCATTCATCCATCCTTCATCCATCCGTCCATCCATCCACCCATCCATCTATCTATTTCTCTGTGCATCCATCTATTTATCCTTTCATCCATCCATCCGTCCGTCTGTCCATCCATTCATCCATCTATCCTTCCTCCATCCATCCATCCGTCTGTTCATCCATCTATCTATCCATCTATCCATCCATCCATCCATCTGCCCATCTATCTATCTATCTATCTTCCATCCATCCATCAGTCCATCCTTCCATCTATCTAGTTATCTATCCTCCCATTCATCAATCCGTCCATCCATCCATCCATCCATCTATCCTTCCATCCATCCATCCATCCATCCATCCATCCATCCAATGCATTCATTATAAACAATAACAATAACTTATTTTATTTTAGCATTATTTTAAAGCTAAACATAGTGTAAACTCTTTTCTTTTGTCTTTGTATGGAAAGGGAGAAAAACACATCCTCAGTGGTAATTGTACAACTGTGGGTTTTATGTTGTGGAAGATGACAGCTGGGAAGATCAGAAGCTGCATCTGGTGCAAAATGACTGTAATTTACTATAAATCTGTGTCTAGTGGCTTTTTAGAGGAGACACTTAACAAGAACATTATGCATAAAGCTTATCATTTGTATTTGTGTTGTATTTTCAGCTTAAACGGGCATCACTTTATCCTTACAGTTGTTATTTACTAGGGCCAAGCCAGAAACACTTCCAAGGCTGGTTTGTACTTTGCCAAACCTTGGCCTAATGTGCTAAATGAAAGTATGGAAGTGATCTCAGATAAAGGACAACATCCATTCGCTTATTATACTTTGATCTGTTGAATCCATTTCAGGCCTTAGACCTTAAAAGAAATCTAAAACCAATGTCTCAAAAATTGACCTTGTGGAGTCTTGGCACAAAGCTGTAATTACAAATGCCATGTCTTTACAAAAACATTACCTCTTTTCAAAAGAATGCCTTTTAATGGAGCCTAATTGTCTTTGTACTCTCAAATGGCACAGTTTTCAGCAGCGCCTTTTAAAAAGATTGAATTAACTCTGACAGCAAGTGCTGTACAGAGAGTCAAAAGAACCATTTTTCTTCCAGATCAGAGGATGCTCTCATTACTGTCTGATCTCATTCTTACATCACTCTCTTAACAAAGATGAGGACTAACTAGGCTTATGTTTGATTCAATGACCACCGCCTTAAATGATTTGTTAAAGGGTATTAAAATCAACACTCATGCTTTCATCTATAGCGCATAACATTAATGGCTCGTGTCAAGTTTTGTTTGCTGGATGGTGGATTGTTGGGAGGGCAAAATAATTTGCATTGACCAACCACCATGAGAAATCATACTGCAGAAGTTTTCAAAGTGTATATAGCCAAAGTCTATATAGCAAGAAACCAGCAACATATGTACATATATACAAGTCACTGTTAATGTTAATGGAATATTCCAGAATACATATGCAAGCTCACTTCAATGATTAATCAATGATGGCAGATGGAGTCAATAGTGTGGATTAGTGATTTCATTCAATAGAAATTCATAAAAAATTTAGTATTAAATATTCATAACACAGTAGGCTGATGATTTACACTATTGTAAGGTATGCATTTGCAAAATAGTTTTCCAATGTCATCAATGTTGGTGCAGTTATCAATCACAACTTGGTGTCCAATGTAAAATCTTTGTCCTCAAGCAAAACCAGTTGAGCTAGAGTTTCATTAGTAGGGCTAGGTAAAAAGTATCGTTTTTAAAATTTTAATCAATCGATTATTCTAGCCTATTTTCGGTTAATGAACAGAAACATCGTAGTGCTTCTCCCATCCAAATAAGCTTTGTGCTTTGTTATCTTTGATATGAAAGAAAGTCTCAAATTTCAAATTCTGTCCATTTTATTACAGTATTTAAATAGTAAGAGAAGAGAAGTGATAATCTCTTCCACTTCAATTTGTGAGTTTCGGCATGTATTAAAACATAAAAACATATTAAAAGAAAAAGTACAATTTACAGAAATATGTATCCTGCAAGTACTGTGCCTGAGATAATAACAAATCGATTTGAATCAGAATCAAATCTTGTGAGTCATAATTGAATCCAATAATGAAATTTGTGCCCTAAGTTTCAGTATATTGTTATCTGGAATACACTACACAAAATGTGCCCTTTTTTTTTGTTGTTTTTGCCTGAATTTTCAATTTGGACGCTGTCAGAGCCAGTCTACAGATGCTGGGCAGTTGGAAGTGACAGATTTCACAGAAAATTGTGCAGTCGGTGACAGGCACATTAGAATCAATTGAGAGTTGGGTCTCCCATGCACTTTGCATAATAATCACTGTGTATTTGGAGTGCATAGCTTCTGCCTATGTGGAGTGTTGCAGACCAGTTACTTCAGTTAAAATGCTACCTGTGTAGACAGTAGACAGCAAGGCAGCTAGCTAGATTGCTTATATATTGGATAAGCACGTCCTATCAAGTAGTCACTCAAGAAATGCACTTGAATGAGTTTCTGTTCCTGGTTTTCTGATTGCAGTCACATAAACCGAAGGACTCAGTTTGAGAATCCAGTTCTAGAGGCCAAGAGAAGATTGCAACAGCAGCAGCAGATGCAGAGTCAGGGCTTGTCCTCTCTCCCCCTACCTGCAGTCTACAGAGGTAAAGTATTACTGAAATCCAATATTTATATTCAAGAATTAACAGTGTGGCACTAACGCAAATCTGATTCAACTGTGTTTCCAACCACCCTAGCTTAGGCACACACCAAAGACATCTTAATAACACTTATCTGCTCTCCATGCAATGACATGTTTAACATCAAATCTGCTGAAACTGTTGATTGAGGTTTGATATTCGTGACTATTATTATATTTCTCCTTTGAGCTCAGAGTCTGTCTCTATGGTAACACAGCTAAGCTCAGACATTGTCTTTGGTAGTGCACCATCTGTGCATGAACCTATTGTTCGGAATATTACTTCCTTACAGCCATACATTTGGGATGATTTATTTGACTTCACCCAAGAATGAAAACTCTGTCAATATTTACTTGCTCTCATGTTTTTCGAAAACTAACTTACTTTCTTGGAACACAAAACAAGCACTGTTAACGGTATTTTACGCATCAAAATATATGCAAAAGCACCTTCAAATATCGAAAAATATCCATTGAATTTTATATATAGTAAGTGAAACCATTTTTGTAATTTTTCTTTGAAAGTATTCCCATTGGATGAGATGTCAACCACTATGGCTGAGTCAGTAAACTGAAGCTGAGAATCACCATGTACCAAGTAAATCTTGTTTGTATAAGAAACACAAGTCATGTAGACTGATCTTATACTTATACGATACCTTTGCATTCTTTTTGAAGTTCGAATTTCCATTATTTGTAATTACTTGTCATTATGAAAAATTTCTTGTTTTGTGTTCCATTAAAAAAAAGTCATTTCGGTTTGGATGGACATGAGGGGAAATAAATAATGACAGATTTTTCATGTTTGCATAAACTAATCCTCTAAATCTACCTGTATAGTCTATTAGAGCTAAGCCTGAATCCTTCCTATTCATTGGGACTCAGTTATCCATTAAGAATGAGTCTCCTTTTATAAAATGACCTTGGATTGATTATGGTTTGAAGCATTTCTCGCTAAAATTCCTGTTTAAGTGAATCCATTCAGCATGGCCATGCTGTTATCCACATATAGATAAGAGGCAGAGTATGTTTAGCCAGAATGTCATCAACAAGAACTTTCTCTACATTCTCGACATACCTACGCTACTGTATATGGCCAAAGTATTAAACGTGGGCATCTAAAAAAAAAAACATACGTGTAGACACAATAGCATCAGTGAATACCAGCAGCTGTGTTTCCATTACAAATTTGTAGTTTTGCAAAAATAGGAATTTTTTCCTGAAAAAATACCAGATATAGCCATAGATGAGAGTTCTCACCAAATGTGCTTGTTTCCATTGGGCATATTTTCGATTCGTTTGAAGGGTTATGAAAATGCAGCTTGTGTTTATCCCAGTGCTGTTCAGTAGTAGACCAGGTTTGGTGTTTGTGCAGGATAATCATGTTCTCTCAGAATCGTGTGTATATATGGACTTACATAGTCATTCTGGAGCAGAAAAGAAGGAGGTTCAGTAGCTTTTTAATTTTAGCATAAATGGACCATAGAGGACTGAGAAAGCATATGCTTGATCTGGGTGCTAAGATCAGTCTCTCAGATGCTTAAATGTAGACCAAAGGCAGATCTGAGTTCCTGTTTGCTTGCCCTGAAACTGGTCCTAGTCCTATATCCTTAATATCCAACCTTTAGAAACATTGTTCCAGGACCTACTCCTGCTCCTGTGCCTAGCTCCAAACCTAGTTCTCCAAAGTGTTGAGAATGTTGTTCCAGGTTCAACAAAGATGTTCAAGTCACCCAAGAACTCTTATAGAAATGTCGATAGTAGACAAACCTTGTATCCTTCAATGACATTTCTTGATTTCCTGTTTGAGTTGAGGGTTTTTCTTGTTTGTAACAGTGGAGGAGAGCCCCTCCTCTGCCACCTTACCCAGGGCCAGACTGGCATACGTTGGTCCTGCTCCCGAGCGCTCTCACAGTCTCACTGACCTGTCCGAGGCCCCCCTGTACCGGGTCGGTGTGTTTGGACTGCATGGTACGTCCTTAGACCGGCGCCCCCTTGTGCAAGATAGGACATCAGCAGGAGTCTGTTTGCCTGGCCTATTTTTGCATAGTCATCAAAGGAACATTTCCTCCGTTTCTAAACCACTGAAGATTTTTGTTGGCTTTTTTTTTTTGTTTTTGTTTTTTACTTTTTGCCTGCGCTTCCAGGATACTCATGAGTCTACCTACCCTGCTGAACAGACCAGTTTAACTGGTCGCCATCATATTGTTCAGCATGCTGGTTTATGTTATATTCCTATTCATTTTACAAGGTCAATTATCTAGTGGTTGCCAAGTAACCAACAGCATCCAATGTAAGGGTTGCCTAGTTTTTTATCTAGCATTCAGTTATAGTTTTAATGTTTATGTCTAATAGAATTAAGTTTAATATAATGATTCATTCATAATTTCAGGGTGTTGTTAAATATTTTGAAGGTACTGTACTCATATCTGTGCTGTTAGTTGCCGCAAAACCATCTTTGAAGATTTCACACAAAGACTAACTCCTCTTTTCAAGAACCAATCACCTCTTGATTGGAAAAAAAATGCTTTTAGGTTGTTGATTTTAAAACCATCCAGATAACCTAACAACTAGCATCCCCATTATGTGTAATAACAAACTAAGCAACTTTGGCCAACAAACATGGATCAGTATGGAAATTCATGCTGGTCTTTCAGCAGGGTATCTGGACCAGCTATCGTCCCTAACAAACGCATGGCAGAAACTGCTAAAGGTGTAGACTTGGCCAAGATGGTGAAACATAAGAACCTCTCAACTAGGAAAATGAGAAGGAGTGACTGTGCCTGGCAACTCCATACTGTGTACTGAAGAAGGCATCTCTTCAGTTTTGAAGAAGCAGCTCTTCAGTACAAGTCCTTGTTGGTGTGTGGTTACAGCGAAACGGCTTCTCCAGAACGGTTGTCAAGACTGCTTTTCTCCGCTCTGTGAGAGCAGAAGAACCGCTCTGCCTGTGCTGGTTCTTCTCCTGGCTTTTTTTTGCTTAAGTCTTGGCTGTCCTGAGAGACGGCCCTGGACAAGGCTAAACACTGTTGAGTGTAACATTGGAGTACGTTTAAAGAGCCAAAAGTGAGGTTTGAGCAAAAAACAAGCCATCATGTTCCACTCTGCTCTTGTATGTTTGGCTGCAAGCAGAGCATTTGGCCTTCTACCCACAATTCCCCAATGTGATGTGATCTGCTGCTTTTGATGGGTTTGGAGTGGCTTCTACAAACTAACCCATTAATTTCTGGATATCTTCTGCTCGATAACAATCTCACGTTTCTATCTGCATTTCTTCACCCTGGCAGAGAAGCCTCTGTTCACACGGGACCCCACGCAGCTGAAGGGCAGCTTTCTGTCTACAGACCTGCAGAAAAGCAACATGGGATTCGGCTTCACTATCATCGGCGGTGACGAACCAGATGAGTTCCTACAGGTCAAAAGTGTCATACCGGATGGGCCTGCTGCACAGGATGGGAAAATGGCTACAGGTAAACACACACACACACATTTACAGGTCGATGTACGGCTCTAATGTGCTATTCACACTCAAACAGAGCTTCCAGCTGCCCAATCTTTTCTCAATCTCAGCAGTGCCAACACTACTGCTGAGGTTGGGGTGTGAATCTGTCATTTTATTGGTTGATAGTGCGTTAGGGACATCCAGGGGTTAAGAGCATTTATGGACAGTGTATTTATTGGCTTTGTGTGTCATCCACAGCAGGGCACGTGTCCATTAATCACAGGGATGCTTTATGAACCCTGTAACTCCAGCCCAGCCTAGTAGGAGTGTGACTGCGGCAACTACTCACACACACATACATCAGCATTGAAATATCTCCTACGTTCAGAGGGACCCACTGTGCAGAGTTCAGAACATAGTCAATATGTCTCCCATGATGCCGTTTTATTGTATTATTGTTGTTGGTAGTTGTGGAAATTATCCTTTCTGCTCCTTTCCTCTCCTTTCAGCTCCTCTCTTCCACTCTTCATGCTCCCTCTGGACTCCTTGTCCTACTTATGCTGTTTTGCAGTCATACACACACTCAGACAGTGCTGTGGAGGAGCTTCAGGTTACGCCAGTGTGAAATATTCAATTTTGCTGGATTTGGGAGCTCGGAAAGGAAATCGAACGCAGACACAAACATATATTCACATATGGATATACATACAGAGCACAACCATGATTGTTGTTGCTTTTGAGGACCCTAAATTAGAGTTTTGTTGATTTTAGTCAATGTGTGTTAGCTTTGAGGCTAATCTGTATGCTAATTTACTCTGAAATTAGTTTTTAGCCGATAAAAACCAGACAAAGAAATATTATTAGATTCATTCTTTGCCATACAGATTTTAGTCCAATCAGATGGACTCTAGAATGAGAAATACAGACCATTTTGGGGTTAGAAAAAAGCTACCCTTTTAAGCAGGGCGTTTGTCAACATAATACGTGTTTCCATATTATTTGCACTTATGTATCTAGGGATGGGTTTGGTTCATTTTGTTGTGGCTTTGACCTATGAAATGATGGAAACATGACAATATGTAATGGGCAAAAGATATGATTTTGAGACCATGTAATATAATAAAAGCATTATTTAATAAGGAAACAGACCTGCATGACCACAGCAATAAGAGAATACTAGAAATAACATTAGTAATAATATCAGAATTATTATTATAGGCCTTCTTTATTTTTATGCTGTAGATTATATTCTAAATTACCTTTTAACATTTTAATATAACAGATTTTATATGTAGTGTTATAAATGTTTTAAGTTGTTGAACATTAGCCAGGTATAACATAAATATTATTATTAGTTATATGTTATTAATTTTGAATGTTCACTACCAGTTTATTAGGGATGTTTACTAAGGCAAGTCTCACTATCATACAGTATTACTCATATTTTGTGATTATGTAACGTACAAAAAAGAAAAAACTCAACAATTGTTTAACAAATCATCCACAATTAACATTAATGTGACATAAACGTGCCATGTATTTCTCTCTTTCTTGTCCTTCTGACTAAGTGCTTCCTTAATAAATTAAAACTATCATGTGTAGTGCTGGGATTTGCTGCGTGACATGCTTCACTTCCTGCGTCTTAGAGCCCTTCCATCCACCCCGTCCATGCCCACTATAGATTCCTCTGCGGCGCTGATGTTTGCTCTGCCCCTCGCAGCTGTGCCCGAGTCCTCTTATAAAGAACTTAACAAGCAGATAATGAGTTGAATCAGGTGCACCAGTGTGCTGCTGAGGGACAGGAAGCACACAAGTCATACGCCTGCTGGAAGATCTCTGCATTTGATGCTTAGAGCTTCATTTGTATACAATGTCCATTGTGGCTCAGCAGCGATGTTTAGGGGATTGCGTATTGATTGTGTTTGTTTAGAATGCCAGTCACAGAGCAGTGCTCCTCTGGGTTTTCAAGCATGCACAGACATAAGATGTCTCAGACGTTTGCTCCCAAAGCACCTCTTATTTTGTTTTGCTGTCATTAGTTTTACATAGCCCCTCTCTCTTCACAACAAGACTGTAATTAAGAGTGTATTGTTTTTTTAGTTGATATATTTAATATTTAAGAAGTTTAAGAGTTAAAACTAGAGCTGTCAACATTTGTGCGGATTTAAGGTACATTTAGAAAAGATAATGTGCAATCACGTTGCAACTCATCACAAATTAATGCATGAAAATCATGCGATTATTTTCAATTAAAAAATTGTAATGACTGAAAGCTAGTTAAAATGTTTTTTATATTGCAATAACAACCAGCCTCTGAAACAATTTCAAGTTGACCCTTGGCTAAGCATCAACTTTTTTTGACCAATAAATGCATATTGGTTCAAAGACTATCTCTGCCTTGTTTTGTAACAATTGGACAAAAATTGGAGGAGTACCAAATAATTAAAAACTGTACTTTTCTAAATGACAGCTACTATAATGGATGTGTACATAATTTAAGATAGTTTGATCAGCATGAGGAGGGTAATCAGGTGTACTGTGTCTCTAGAATTAGGGGTTCACGAGTTATTATCATTTCAGTTAAGACATTGAATTGGTGGTGGCGCTATAGAGTTGGTCCTAGAGACCCCAGAATTGGTCAGATCACTATTCGGGCTGACATAGACTCCTATTGGGGAAGAAGAAGATACAATCTGTACAGCACCTTTGGGGTTTGGCCCCTAACAAACAAAACAAAATATCCTTAAATAATAAATCAATCTTAATACATGAAAAAAATGCTGTGATAGGGTCATCTGAATGAATTATTCAATTAATTGAAACTGACCGTATGAATTAAACTGCTATTAATGTTTAAGTCAGACTCACTATTATTACATCTCTATTTAAATGCTCTCATGAAAGGTGGTAATATATAACCCAGCCTCAAACTAAGGGTCTTAACAAACTAAGTTTATTTACGCAATTTCAGTGGTAGTAGTTTAGCTGTTATTATCCAGTGTCATAAGGATGCAGAACATAATATGTGAGTTATTGAATTTAGAATTTTCGAAGTTTGAATTTTAAGTGGATGATAATGTCTTGTTTGCGGGAGTGCAGTGATCTGGTTTGCCCTGTGGAGCTTCGGCCCAGATTGATGCTGACATAAAGCTAGGTGTGAAACAGTGAGGTCACACCAATATCATTTGCTCTCTGGAAGCATGTGAAATTATTGATTGGAACACCAGAGGCTCTAGGCAAATGTCGAACGTATTTACCGAGATTAATTAAAATTCCGGCACACAACAGTCAGAAGGGGACAAGGCTATCGATAGACGTGTACGGCACTGCATGAAATGTCTCCAGGAAACCTGTAGCACAACAGACACACCGGGTGAGACCCCATGATCTTATTTATCCCACAAATACATTCGCCACTAGAATATTGAATGTCATCTCATTTCCGTAATAATTGCATTTCTAAAATTCTAAAAGCTCCATTTTATATTCTGGCAGTGAACAAACATTGGAAGAACTAGTAAACTTCTTGATAGTTGAAGATCACAATTAAGTCCTGAGGTATGGCTATACTTTAGGATTGAGAAAAGGATTGAGTAGGTCCCTCAAATTGTTCCTTCAACTGGTATACTGTAATTGTCACAGATGCCAGGGGAGACAACATGAATAAATATTGGATGACTTCAATCGCTGTAAATTGGGGGAAAGTTTTTCATCCTGATTAAACAAACTGTTCTTATTGAATAAAATTTTGTTGTTTTTCCCACAGTATCTCTGTTCCAAAAACTAGAGCTGTTTTGCTGTCAGTTTTCTTTTTCATCGGGCAAAACGATTGATTTGGAACATTCTACACAGGCAGCGAGCCACACAAATGGTGCTTTTCATGTGAAGCACACAGGAGATTTCCTCTAGTACAACAATCTTAAAGGAATACTAAGGGTATTTAATGATAAGTTGGAGCCAATCCTAAACAGTCCTAATGAGATACAAAAGAATTAAAATAAGAATTGAGAAAAAAAGTGAATGATTAAACTTGCGTTTTGGGGGGGGGGATCAAATGGATCCAAGTTGTGATAGATACATTACTAGCATTTTAGTTGATTGTTGTTTTTAATGTTCAAAATATATAGTTTAACTTTAGCATGTTGCTAAGCTAATGACTTAGCACAACAATACAGAGCACACACAAATAAGAGAGCATATTGTCAAAACATTTGTTTTAATAAAGCATGTTGCTAAGCTAATAACCACACAGTCTCATTAGCATAAAAATACACAGCTCAAACAACTAATAATATTGATATTTTGACATTAGCATATTGCTAAGCTAATGACTTAGTACTCTCATAAGCACAACAGTATACAGCACACACAAATAAATTATGCAGATAGTCAAAATAGTTAGATATAGTTGATATTAGCGTGTTGCTAAGTTAATACACACACAACTAATGAAGCATATAGCTAATGCTAAGCTAAAAGTAAATGCATACCATGGTTCATTGGAGTATTTATTACTATTTGTATAACCACAGTTTTACTACAAATACCATACGGTTAGTATAGAAAAAACATGGTTAATTTGTGGTTGCGTTTGTACTATAGTAACCATGGTTTTATCTATAAAGCCACAGTTCATTTTTGTAAGGGTAAACATGCATGAAAATACACCCAAATAATGGACACTTAGTTGATTTGTAATTATTATTTGTAATGAACTTGTATTAGTACTTCAAATACAATAATTTTTTGACTTGTTCACAATCTTGGACCTATCCCACTAAACATTGGACGTCGGATGGACGTGCAGATCATGTCTATATTGGGTCCGTCTGTCTGACCAACTCTGGACATCCATTCAACGTCCAAACTAGGTCCACTATTTAGACGTCCAACCATTACCCAACTTGGACGTAATTTTGACGTTCAACATTTGACCTAATCTGGCTTAACTTTTTTGGACGTCATTTGGACGTTTATGGCAGTGGCAGTAAATGCGTTTTACAAAATAGAGCTTATCAACATGATTATCCATTTGAATACAGATTATTCATAAACAAACAAGATTTATCATCTGCATGACTATTTATTTAGGCTATTTGGCAGACCATATGTTTTTTTTTTTCTTTCTTTTTTTTCCCTGTTTTCCTTTAACAGTTTTAATTTTATTTGAAGTAGCCTATAATCAAGTTAGCAGCAAGGTTTGTGGGTGGTGTTAGTGAATAATCAGCGCTCTCTCCGCCTTCAATACAATGACTGAGGTGAGACCCTTGAGCAAGGCACCAAGTTCCACTTATATTTATATAATTCAATGTTGAAAAGATGTCCACAAACGACCATGTTTGGACCACTTTTGGACGTCCCACCGACGTCAACATTAGACGTGCTTTAGACGTCAAAAAAAGACGTCATCTGGCGTCACAGTCTGCACCTTCAGGGGACTGAAATTGGACGTTCAAAAACTACGTACAAAAGACGTCGTTTGGACGTGTCTTTGCGCAGTGGGATTTTATCACTGTATTCATTGCAATGCTTTCTGAAAATGTGGTATCTTTGTGGTATCAAGTAGTTATGTTTAAGGTAATTGTGCCTACCTTCTGAATAAGCCTTGGCTTCCTATCTGTTTTCTAATATATCTTTCTTTGTGTTTAACTATTTTCCAGGAGATGTGATTGTCTACATTAACGACGTCTGTGTCCTGGGTACCACTCACGCTGATGTGGTGAAGCTTTTCCAGTCGGTGCCTATCGGACAAACCGTAACCCTTGTCCTTTGCAGGGGTTACCCTCTTCCGTATGACCCAGAGGACGCAGCCAACACTTTGCTATCCCCCCTTGGCCTAATTGATCGCCCTCTGCTGGTCAACGGACGGAATAGCTACGACAGCTACATGGAGTACATCTCCCGCACTGCTCGCTTCGTTGACCCAATGCAAGCGGCGTTAGCGCAGCCTCACCCTGGAGACACCCACCTGGATGCGGGACCGCTGGAGGACAGCGTCTCAATGGCATCGTCAGGTGCAGCCGGAGGAGAGCTGTTAACGGTTACCATGGTGAAAGGGGCGGATGGGTTTGGATTCACCATAGCAGACTGTAATGGAGGACAGCGGGTGAAGCAGATTCTGGAGGCGCAGGGATGCCCAGGGCTGTGCGAGGGCGATCTGATTGTGGAAATTAACCAGCAATCGGCACTAACACTGTCACACACACAGGTGGTGGAGCTGCTAAAAGATTGTCCCGTTGGGGCAGAGGCCACGCTGGTTGTGCAAAGAGGAGGTGCAGGTAAGGAGGCTTTTTTCTGTGTATATTTCCACGAACTAAAATATGGAAAGGCATCTTAATTAGTTGATTAGTCCATCTTGCCCTTCTTAGCAGTTTTATAATTCACTCCTTGGCTTTTTTAAAGCACTGAGTCACGCTGAAGAACAAGCTGTTTCTGCTTTCTATGACCTTCGCTGTCTAGAAAAGCTCTGTGGGTAAAAATAGTCTCTGACACATAATTACAGTAGTGTACAAACATGCATACGCGCTACCTGTGCGCTCAGTATATTTAGATCCTGCATTTTGTACAAGCACTGTTGCATAACTCGCTTTCACAAATGCAGAAACAGCACACTTAAAGACTCTCTGAAATCAGTTTTGGAGTTTTGTCACAAGACAAGTTTGGACAAAGTTTCGCAAAGCGAAATCAGTCATTTCAATAGGAATCTGTACAGTTTTGAGTGTTTTGAGTGAAGGCGAAAAAGTTTCCCATGCAGATTTTGCCTCACTGGTCATGCAAATTTTGCCAAATATCTATTTAAAGCTTCACGCGTGGCATTTCGCAGTAATGCGCTTTTCAGCACACAAGCACTTCCTACACTCACGTACACTGTGTCCCAGACACCTACACTGTCTCACATACAAATTATGGCTCGCTGGTTCAGTGTCTCGCTCTCAAGGGGCAGTGAATCGATGCTGATTATTTTACAGTGCTGTTGATTATTGCTAGTGATAACTTGTTTCTCATCTGAGACTGATTTTAGATTCCCCCCCAATTAATCAAGCAGTTGACTTTTCTCAGATTACTCCAGCTATTCAATAAAAAAGCCAGCTCTGCATTCATTGTCAGTATATCACAGTCCTTGGGACCTGGGACTTAACAAATTTATCTGCTATTAGTTAGAAAAAAAACACATTTGTGAGGAACGTTAAAACCAAATTTAGGTGACTATTTTGGAACATATTTAGTAGATTAATTTAATTTTATGGCATACAATATATATATATTAGGGGTGGCACGGTTCACAAAACCCACGGTTCGGTTTGTATCACGGTTTTAGGGTCACGGTTTTCGGTTCTGTACG
>JAUCMS010000079.1:11163034-11174437 GCA_032357445.1 Enteromius radiatus | reverse complement strand
ATCCCTAATATATATATATATATATATATATATATATATATATCCACAAGCACCTGTCTGAACTGTAGAAAAGCAGATCATTCAAAACATTTTAGTATTGAATACAAAAAAGCCCTTCAATGGCTTTCGCTCCAACTGACACCTTGACTGAGAACATATAAGCCTTTTTTAAAAGCAGCTTGAGCCAGTGTGATTTATGACCCGTAGCAATCAGAGTGTCTGATATAACCCAGAGAGAAAGGGAGAAGGAAAGCAAGGGGATTTTTAGATTAAAGATTCAGGATAGAGAGGAAAGGAATAGAGATCTTAATCATATTACACAGTATGAAATGCATCATAGCATTAAATAAAGAGTAATCTCTTATTAAGACTTTTAAGAACAGCATTTACATCCCCCCCTCGTTCTCATTTCTATAATATATTTGTTAACTTCCATGAACAAAATTCCATTTTGACAATGTTTTTAAAAACATGTATTGAAATCTGTTATTATCATATAATAAAGCAAATGCTACCATGATGCATGAGACACTTTATTTTGCCACTCGAAGGTTTAAACTCTCTGTTTATAATAATTAGGACTGGAGATATAAAATGAGTTAGATTTTCAGTATAATGTCAGAACTCATCCCTGAGGGGCAATCGAAAGAAAATGAGAATGATGAGGTAAAGAAGAGAAAGATCTAGAGAGGTATTTTGAGAGCTTTTGTGAAGTATGCCTCTCCTCTGTGTCAGTGCAGGTCAAAGGTTAACGAGAGAGACATTAAATCCTCGTTAAGACCTAGTGATCAGTATGCTGGATTACAGCCGCTATGTGCTTTACATACAGTATGAAGCTCAATTGCACTCCAAAGCATAATTCACCCACAACCAGGGCACATGTTTTGTTCCGAATCAATGTGGGTAGACGCACTTCTGTGCCACCAACAGAGTCAGCATGCTTGAAGGTCATTATGGTCACTTGAATATGATTTTGTCCTCATGTCCCGTACCTCAGCAATCTGTCCCATTCCTATCCTTGTCATATTCAGACAGACTGCACAGTAAGCCCTGAAACGCTAAACAGCCTGTAGCATCACGCTACCACTCGAGTTTAACATCCGTCTGTTCAAACATGCCGTGAATGACATAAGGAGGACAGAAGACGCTTTGCACAAACCAACAGTTTTTGTCAAGCCAAGTCTCAGGGTCAGTTTTATTCAATCCCGCTTCCATCTGTATTTATCTGCACCTCTTCCTTTCTTCCGTCGTTTTGATACACGACTTCTAAAGCTATACAACTCTTTTATGTGAGGAAATATGTCATTATTCACTTAACATCCGAGTTTGTATTTGAGGATCTTTTCAGTGAATGGGTTTATCCTGTTCACAAAACCAGTCGAAGTGATTCATTGACAAATCAGACTGATCCAGGTCTGAGTTCAGTCTGACTGAGTTCAGGCCCATGGATTTACAAATTTAGAGTTCGGTGTTCGGGTTTGGAAAAGGAGTTGGTGATCCATGTAAGATGAAGGTGTGGGAGAAATAGAGGTTAGGTCTAGATTTTGGAGTTTGGGGCTATGGTGAGGATCAGGGAGGTTATGAAGGATTTGGGGTTTGGAGTTGGGGCTGAGTGTTGGGATCTAGATTAGACTGGGAGTAAAGGGTTTGGGATCAGGGTGAATAATAGTTAGATTTAGAAGTTGGATTCAGTAAAAAAATGATGGTATCCATAATGGATTTAGTTTGAGGTTTGGTATAGGAGTGTAAGGATCCAGCTTATATGAAGTTGTGGGAGTTATGGGTTAGAAACAGGGGTTGAATTGGTCAGGATTCAGTGAAAGGATCAGGGAGTCCATGATAGATTTAGGTTGCGGTTTGGAATAGGAGTTGATGTGAGGTCTAAAATCCAGGGTGGAGGTGTAGAAGTAATGAGTTTGGGAGAAGGGTTAACATTTTGAATTTAGGCGATTGGGTCAGAGTTCAGTGAAGAGTTCAAGGAGTCCATGATAGATTTAGGTTACAGTTTGGGATAGGATTTGATGCTGAGGGATAGGATCCGGGTTAGATGAAAGCATGTGAGTAATGGGAGTCAGAAAAGGATTTCAAATAGTGGTCAAATAGTTCAAATTTACATGACTGGGTCAGAGTTCAGTAAAAGGATTACGGAGCCCTTGATAGATTTAAGATGCAGTTTGGAGTAAGAGCTGATGCTGTGGGCTATGATCCAGGTTCGATGAAGGTATGGGAATAATGAGTTTGGGAAAAGGGTTAGAAATAGGGATTTGATTTAGAATTTAGGGGTTGGGGTCATGATTGGCTTCAGGGATGCTGGAGCATAGCAGTGAGCTAGCAAAAATGATGTTCTTCAGCACTGACTGTTATACCAACATATACAAGCAGTTTACCAATTAACTAACAGATCTTCTCGGTTTTACGTCTGATCCAGTCAATGACACGAGGCATAGCTCACTCACACAGAGAGATGTCTAATGCCAACACTTAAAGGCTTTTCTACGAATCCAATCAGTGGAACGGTCCAGGAGCGTTTAGACAGCCTATTATACACCCTAATAAAACTGTCAGTGCTCCAGTGAAATGATGTGCCACTTCTTAATGTGCCGCAATTTGGCCCCTCTGTCTCACCACTGGACACTGGCCATCCTTTCTAATTACACTAGTGCAAATGTGAGGGTCTCTTGTGAACAGTTTGGTTCACCCTCTCTGTCTCTCCTTTTATTACACCCCTTTTCTCTATCCCTGCTGATTGGTTGTCATCTTTGCTTTCCTTCTATCTCTGGTGTGGGAGTCTAAAGCTAAATCTCAAGACTTGTCCACGGTGTAACAGTGGGTTGATTGTTTATAAATGCCTCATTCATAATGTCCAGATGGTGATGTGGTTTTACTGCCAGATCTCTTTGTCTCTGCAATAATTTCACTGCCCCACATGTCTAGCACTCTTCACTTGTGAAAATGCCCTTGGCTGCTGAATTAAGTGCATTTTGGCATGTTCCTCTGGAATGGTTATCCATTGGATCTCGCTCTGAAAAGCTGCTCCAGGATCAGAGTCTTTGACCGGAATCCATTGATTACCAAATACTCTTCCAGAGCGCCATCTGCCGTTTCCACGAATGGCTTATTTGGTAAAGATCGTATTGTTATTAGATAATTGTTGCACTGAAATGTCCCTTGGAACGTCACAACGACATCTTCGGTATGACACACAGAACAGCTCAACAGATTAGCGGTTATGATGCCCAAAAGCAAGATAAAGGTTTCCAGAAGAAAATGATTGCTTCATCACTGAAATTAAAGAAGCCAAATTAATTGAAGACCCCATAAAATTTAAGTTTGTGATAACCAGGCCCATGTGGATTCTGAAAACACAGAATTCTGCAAAAATCCTAATTTTACCTAATGTAGTTACTACCGTAACCTAAATTACTGTAGGTTGGTACACTGTAACTATGTGTAATTATGAGTACTGTGAAATAAAGTGCAACTAAAATCTGTTTATTTTTGCCAACATTTAGAAAGTTATATATATCCTCACCTTCCAATTTTGTTACGCTTTTCACAATACTTTCAGAAAACCTTATAATATCTATAAATGCTTTAATTTAGAGGCAAACAAAGACAGCTCATCATCACATGTAATTAAATCAATTGTTCTAGTGTCTGGTTTTAGTGTCACACACCAAGTGTGTGGTTTCTGCCCACTACTAGATTGTTTCAGATTGGTTTCCTCTACATTCCCATTGGTTTTGCTAGTCAGTATGCTCAGAAATCAACATTCAGAAAGCTCTGCATAATAAAGGGGTCATTTGGAGGTTCAACCACTTGCATACATTGTCTTAACTGAAATGTATGTTATCAGTGTCTGTACCATCCTATAATGATAAAAATCCAATAAGTGGTTTTACAAGTTTTACAATCTCTCAAAATGTTTTCCCCTTTCTCAGTTCAGCCATCCGACCATGTGATGTCACATGGTCGGAGGCCCCTCCCACGATTGTTGATTGACAGCAGCATTTCACACAGACTGGACTGGTGTCTTACCTCAGACCCGCCCTGAGTGAGCTGTCTTCAGACCGAGATGCAGAGACAAGCTATGACTCCTAAGCGATTGAGGTGTTTTGTTGTTGAATGTAATAATGAACATGCCAGTAGTCATTTACCCCCGACTTCTGAGTGACTGAAGACGCAGAGGATTAACCTAAATGCGTTTATGTTCGCGCAAATCATTCATGATCTAGCCTTACCTACAGAAGCAGTCAGTATAATATTTTTTAATACATCTTGGCAAATTGCTTTTCCTGATAAAGTTTCACTATGAATACAGCTAAACAAAGATCCTCTGAGAGTGCCTCGGAAAAGAGGGGCGGGGTCAGCAGAGCTCGTGAAGATTTAAAGGGGAAGTACAATGAACAGAGCTGTTTTTTACAGGGTAAAATGGGCGTTTTTTACACTAACATTGAGAAATTTTAAACAAACTATATTTCAGACTTTCCATTAAGACCCTAAAGAATCATATCCGCTTGTGGCATCATACTGTATGACCCCTTTAAGCGGGGATAGAAGGAAGTATTTTAATGTAGAAAATCCAATACAGTTCAGCTCTAAATTATTGTCAGGTTCTATTTTTGTAACAATGATGTTTTTTTGGTACCCTGAGAAAACATTTATATATCTGAGTAATTTAAACAGCTATGCAAGGTGGTGGATATCATTCAGTCTTGTGCTTCCTGTCTCACTGTTGTCATGGCCACCAGTTTAAGCATCTGCTATTTTGGTTGTACTGTAGCTAGTGTTTAGAGGAAATGTTCCATCTAGCTTGATGTGATATGTGAGCGTATGTGTGCACTGTTTAAATGACTTTTCAAAGCGTGCATTAATATCTCATATGGTGTGATCAATCCAGCTTATCAATTATCCTCTTTACTAGGAGCTCTGTCCATCCTAAAGTGTGTGTGTGTGTGTGTGTGTGTGAGTGCTTGTTTATGTGTGTGTGTGTGTGTGTGTGTGTGCAACAGAAGCAGATGACTCTTAGCTGGTTGAGGAAAACAAATGCCTCTCAGTGTCTCATCAAAGAGCTAATTAGCTCCGGCTCTACTGATATTCTCATTAGCTGATTTATACCCATTAACTCAGATATAGGCATGGGACCATTAGCTTACCAGACACATGCTTCAAAATTTCAAAAGGAGCTTATGGGGAATTGACAGTGGATGTGAACGCACACACACACATAAGACAACTCACATAACAGTAATATGTCATGTTCAGTCTAATGATGAACATACTGTATTTACATCACTCTACCAAAAAAAGCTCATCATCAAGGTCATATTTCATCAGCCTATGAATTAGGCCTCTAAAGGACCCATATTCACCACATTTATGAATGTATACTTACTTATATTTTAAGTTCCTATTACTTTACATCTAATATATGTTATTCAATATCCAGCATTGCTGTTGAATATATGCAACAATTAGTATATGCCATTTGGTACATGTTGCATATATTCTACCGGCAGCTTCATACATCGGTGTACTCAGCAGTCAGACTGCTGCCTGCTGGGTCTGTGTGTATATTATGAATAAATGAAGATTAATGCTCCCCATCTGATCTCTGTGCTGCTTAAATCTTGTTTAGTTAATGAAATGCACCTCAGTCATAAAGAGAGCAGTAGATGGTAAGCAAGTCGTTGATTTGTGGCAAAGTGGACATTAGATGTCCTGACTTTCCACAGCATATTTTAATGAGAATGCACTAGAGCCCGCACATGAGAGGCTGGAAGCATAGAAAGAGATAGCATTATGCTTAAAATGACAGTAGTACAAGAACAGCAATATTATAATATTTGATTTAGTACAGATAAATAGATGAAATAACCCCAATATATATAGCATACATGAAATTACCCCGTAGCAGGTCTATAAAGGTGAAGCTGGGGAAGAGGGACGGTTTCTGAAGCGCACTTCAACTGCTAAGGCAAGCAGCCAAGTATTTCAATGTTGAGCAGCAAGCTTATTGGCTGTTGATGTGAAAAGAAACCAATCAGCTACGCCATGTGATTAACGATGTTCTTATATCAGATTGAGTTAGAGCCTATCAGCCAGCACAAGCACCTCAACTTGTTTTAACATAATGATAATAAAAATTCTACGTTTTTCTTGAGCACCAACTCAAATATAATAATGATACTTGATCATTAGTGATAATTAGCCATCATGACAACTTCCTTTGTGCCTAGCTTTATTCAGTTTGTTGTCTTCAAACAGAATAAAAAATGTAAAAAAATCTATCTATACTATATGATCTTCTCTCCCTTAATTTTGTTATCCTCCACTCATGTGATCACCAATTAGTGAATAGCAAATTTGGACAAGTAGGCAGCTCTTCCATAATTGCCAGATGGCAGGATGTACTCTGGGACACATTTACTGCTAGAAACCTGCCTGGATGAAGTTTTCTCCCAGTTTCACCTGCGTCATACAAATTTACAGCATTTGATGAATGTTGTTAGCATAATCTGCTTAATATGCATCAAGGATGTCGCAGAATCTAGGACGTGTTTATTTGAAAGTATGTTTACCAGTTCAAATTCAAATTGGGCGAGATATTTAACAACCGCAGCCAGTTCAAAGTCATGTGAACCACATTAGGAATCCAAATTTGACCTTTTCTGTTTGCTGTGTTAATTTATTGTGATTTATAGCCATCGACCACAGTGCACCAAGAGCAAAACGCTACTTTGAGCAAATATTTTCTTGTTTTGCAAAAAATATGTTTCGCATTTGAAGACCGTTTGATTTTTCTTTTTACCCATTTAAGAGGGTTGATATGACTTGTATCTGCACTCTTCCATTCGTTTCTCTATCCATACAAATGAAGAGCAATCAGGCCACTTTCCCTTCCTTTCAGCTAGTGTCACTGATTTCTTGCTCAGCCTAGCTCACTGAAGCAGCCAAGCTGTGGCCTGTTGGACTCTCTGCTCTTTATTTGATGACTCATGGCCAGCCGACGGCAACATGCAGCACTTTGCTTTTTAATCAGCCTTTTGCCGTTATATGCCTGTGTTGTAAATGCAGCACAAAGAAAGCGAAGCAGTCTGTGATTATTAATTTCGATTAGAATTTACTGTGCATTAAAGTACTTGTGTGAGGCGAATGTATGTCAGATTCTCTATGCAGGCTATACATCCAAAAAGCTTTGGACTATTTCTGTTTTATACATCAAAAACTTAAAAAGGTCACCTTCGCATTATAAACATTAAAGCGTTTTTGACTTTTTTCTTGCAATAGCGAGTTTATATCACACAGTTCTGACTTTTTGCATCAGAATTGCCTGAAACAAACTCAGAATTCAAGTTGTGAGATGTAAACATTGCAATTCTAAGAAAATATCTGTCTTTTATTCTCATTAAAACTGAACTTTATAACTTACAATTGCGAGTTTTATATCTCACAATCTAGAAATGTGAGAAGAACAAGAAACAATTTCAGAATTGCTAGATACAAACTTGCAATTGTGAGAAAAAAAGGAAAAATTTGAGTTTAGTATGCTGGTAGGTCCGTGTATCATCTGATCATTCGTTATTTGAATTAATATTGATAGTGGAAAAACGAGAAAATATCACCTGTTTTCATTTTTTGTTTTGTTCAAAAAAGCGCAAAAAACAGATTTTGGCATAATTTAAAATTTTTGATTCACGATTAGAAAACAGATAAACGACTTCATAATTTGTTTTACCCTGTGGCTGGTAATGACACGCCCCTTTTTGCAGATTGGTCAACCAAATCTGAGCATGTGACATCATCGGTCAAGAAAATAATATAGTCTATTTTTGTGAAAATACAAAAAGGAAAGAATGCATTGACTTGGGTATAGGCCTGTAACATTCACGCAAGAAACTGTAATGACTGACAACCGAAGAATAACAGAGTTTTATAATGTAGTCTTGTTGTATCTCTCAATGCGCTTGAACGCGGCACGAGCTGCTGCCCACCCGCACAGGAATAAGAGCCTTTCTGAAAAGTAAAAACATTTTGGTTGTTTCTCACCAAACCCATATACCCTCAGAATACTTACACCACAAATTATTTTACGACAGATTTGCATTGGCTTCAATAAGAAAAGAAACAAACAACAACAAACATTTTCTGCAAATAAATGGGCAAGTGCGAGCAGGATATTTGTGTTTGTGTGTGTTTTGAAGAACTAAACATGAACACTTAAAGTTAAACAAGCACAAAAATTAACAGTAAAATAAATTGTTACAATGTTTCTGAGTTTAAAGCTTTTACTTCTGAGGATGGAGATGATAGTGACGAATAATGACATGAATTCACGTCTAAACTTAAAACACAACAATCAAACAAATTCTGAAGATTTAGTTTATAATGCAACAATAAAATATATAGATAGATTATATGTCATATAGACATTTTATGGTACATTTGTGACATTTTATGCTTTTTTTGTGCCATGGCAGATTCATAAGATGTGTTAAAATTAATGATTAAATGATAAGTAAATGTCACTTATCTTAAAGTTTGTAGTTATTCTTGTTAGATAAAGGTCATTTCTTGAAATGAGCCAGCCCTAGAAGTCACAGAATAAGATGTTTAACAGTGTTAAATAAATCTGATCATAAAAAGAATGAATTAAATATTCATAGTTTATTCATGGAGAGGGTTCGTAAACATGTATGTCTGTAAAGTACTTCATATGCATTTTAGATTATGTCAGTACCTGAATAATTTATATTTTAGTGTGTTGGCAAACATAATTAAATGTGCATGTGGTATATCTCTTGAGATCACACTGGATTATTAAATAAAATCAATACTTATTTTATGTCATCAAAAGTTCAAGGTAACATAATCACAAAAACAGTCAACCTGGATCCTTAAAGAGCAAACATAAACTTATAATAACTTATAAAAACATGTAATATATTTTCATTTTCAGCAACTGAAAAGCTTTTATAGTAAAATAAATGCTTCATAATAAGAAGTGGATCTTTCCTAAACCATTGAATAATCTTTGATGGTGCAATTTTACAGTTTGCAATTTTTGTAAATATAAACTCTTGCTAAAATAACTTATGATTCTGAAAATAAAATATATAAAAATTTCACAGCAGCCGTATTCTTAATTCTTTATTGGATTAACTGTACAGCTCCAGCATGTTTGTGCACTTTGTTTCTCTCTCGCTAATTCCAAACAGGTCATTTGCATCGCCTTGTTCATTCCTGAAGGTCATCTGCGGGAAGACATGAAAGACAGAGAGAGAGAAGTTGAATGCAGGACACTGGATGGTGTATGCGCGGGTTTGTTTTGTGCACTTCAAGGCCGATTTAGGAGGAGTTTAGAAAGAAAATATTCATGAATCTGCCGTTTGATGTCGGCAAGTATTGTTTAGCTCTTAATACCAGAAGAGGTGCTCTAAACTGCCGCTACTTCCTGTTTGTTATGATTAGAGTTCAGAAGCCTCACGGTCTTTCGCCCTCATCTCAGCCAATGTTTTTCCTCCGGGGGGGGGGAGATGAGCATTTGATGTGATGTGAAGTTGCTGCTTGGTGCATTTTAAGCATCTTTCTGTCATTGGATTTGGGGCGTCCTTTTATTGATTGCAACAACAGGAGAATTTTATTTATATATATTTTTTTATTCGGCATCAAAAAGGATCAACAAATACGGTCCACAGGGTCAAACTTGTATATTTAACATTCAAATCTCTCTCTCTTACTCTCAACAGATACATGAAATATTCAAACAATAACCACTTGTGCTCAAAACGCAATTGCCTTAGAGAGGAGCAAATGTTCTGAACTGAATAGATATTTGAATAGCTGCTGTTTGAATTGTATCTTCGTTGTAATTGCAGATTAAATGGTCTCGATTTTAAACACTGTTCATTTTGTAATTGCACACTAATCCTGTTATAGTTATTTTAAGCACTTTAAAGATTATTTGTTTAACACTACTTAGAATTATTCATCAGATGCTTAATACAACACCACAACAATTCCAGCAAATTATGCAATTTGGAAGTATTTTACGCAATGACTGAATTATTAAAACAAGTACAGTATGAGACAGTCCGAAATAGATATTACTTGTTTATTCTGCAGTATTTCTAGGTTATTAATCGAATAGGCCAATTTGAACGACTTTGTAAAATGTCTTTCCTTCCATTGAATTGCTATTTAAAAATTATTTTGCATTAAATTAGAATATTACAAAATACAAGTTATATCAGAAATGCATTTTGGACCCCATTAAGAAAAAGAAATACTAGCTAAAATTAAAAAAACAGCCCTGGATGTACCTCAGGAGAGAACAGCTTTGGAGTAAACAAAATAATAAATGTTATCGTCTGGCTTAAAAATCCCATTTTAAATCTGATACTAAAGATCCAGCATGCTAAAGGTTTTGTTCTCCATTGCAGGTCACTTTTCACCTTGGAAGACCTCTAAACAGGTAAAGCGTATCGTATTCCAGCCCTTTGAATTGAATTAATAAACTAACATCAACCTTTTACTCTCAATATTGAGTGATTAGGTCTTATTACACATTTTTAAAAAAGCATATGTATTAATAACCATGACTGCTGAGCTTTATTACAAAGATTAATGCATAATAAAGGCTTTATTACATTGTTATAACATATTACCGCTAACTGCATTGTGCTAAGCTACTGCTTGTGTCTCTTAATACAATAAGCTTAGATTAATTTGCTTTACAGACAATACTACAACACCAAATGACAACTACATGTAAAATATTTAAAAATAAATCCATTTTAATAAAGCAAATAGGCTAATATTTTCAAGTTAAAAACATAATTTTTTCTGTTCAAAAAAATAGAAATTGCTTTTTTGTGAGTGCAAAATTGTTTTAAAAATCCAGTCATCACTGCTGGAAAGATGGAAGTTAATTTTTTAAAAGCTGTGGAGACCCTAGTTTGAAATAAACACTTGATACAACCGAGAACAAATCACTGCACCTTCACTAATCTTTTCTCACTAACCAGTGCTCTGTGTGATGTGGCACGTAAAACCTTCACCCTCAGCAGTCTGTCTCTGTAATGTCTTTTGATTCTGGTCCAATATTGTCAGCTGTCTTGTCTGCTTGACTGAATCTTCAAGAAAGTGTTCCTCAAACTCTGAACTGTCCCATGTGTAAGTATATTTGCACACATGATGGAATATGTAAATGTATATGTATGATGACTGCATATACATATTTGCAAAAAATATTTTTACGTTAAATATATACATTAAATCTAGTAATAAAATTTAATATAATATAGAATATATAGAATATATTGTATTATACTACGGGGCCATTGAATGCTTGAATCTGATTGGCTGACGAACGTTCTGAGGTGTGCATTATTTTCAGGGAAA
>JAUCMS010000079.1:11134769-11158091 GCA_032357445.1 Enteromius radiatus | reverse complement strand
AACCTTAGTAGTTGAATATCTGTTACCAGAATTAAATAGCATTCAAGATGGCCACTAAGTAAACTGAAACTTGCTAGTGCTTAAAGCTAGCATTAATGCCTACTGCTAATTTGTGCTGTTTACATACTGTGTTTTCCACTCAGAAATTTGCATACCTGCTCATACACAACAAACATACATAAGTATCCTCCTCCGAATAAACAACCTTAGTAGTTGAATATCTGTTACCAGAATTAAATAGCATTCAAGATGGCCACCAAGTAAACTGAAACGAAACATCAGAATATGTTCTTCTTTCCGTTTGGATCCAAAAAAGGACTTTTACTGGTGTGTTGTTGAGTTGAGCCTGGTTAGAGCATGGTCTCGAGTGAGCTTGTCAGTTCATCCCAGCTCTCTCAAAAGACTTTTTTGTTGTTGTAAGGTAAGTGTTCTGAGGTTGTTGTGTCTTGTCAATTTGAAATTTGACCACAATGAGATCTTTGGAGCTGCTCTGGGGTCTGAAAGAGCTTTAGTTTGTCTTAGTGACATTTATATAACACCTTGCATTATTAATGCGGGTATTTCTTAACCAAATGTAGAGACCTTACCACACAAGACTTCCTGAACTTTTTCAAGGTCCCTGTGAACCATATGCATTTGAATTAAGCGTATGTTTAATTCAACTAATTGTTTGAAATGCATTAATTCGTAAAAATGTGAATATATTGATTACTACACCTAAGATCTACTGCATATTGAACAAAAAAAGTCTGAAATGTCAATAGAGTAAATGTTACATTTCTAACTGACTGACAGTGATTAAATCGGTAGAGGTCATCATGTCGTTCTGCTGCTAGAAGCCATTTCTATTCAACTATTATTCGTCACATCTTGGCTTCACTATGCATTTGCATAAACTTTTTTCTACTGACCTTTTTGTACTGTTTTAAATAAGCAAGGTTGCTCTTCCTCATTAATGCTTCCTAGTCTATACCTCCTTTTTTTGTATATAGCTTCTCTTTAGTATTCACAGCTGGCAGTGACAGGTTGGCAATGGAGATGTTGGGTATTGTTGATGTTGTTTAATGATTATTCTGTTTTTTAATGCGCTTCCATATATTTCTAAGAGGTTTCTGCTTCATTATTACTATTATTATACACGCTATTGTAGATACCCTGGGGTTTTAGATATGATGTGCAAACAGTTTAGTTTCTCTTCAAGGTAAGTATTCTCGCTTCTTGATGGTTGATTACATTTTGGATATTTTTCTGTGAGCTGCATCTTATTTTTTTTTTTTTGTTTTAAGCAGCCTCATTTTGGGAAATTGCACCACTTTCTAATCTGCAAGCGTCAGGAATGTTTGAGTATGTTCAGTCACAACACTGTAAATGTTTTATAGCTGTTTGAATATGCACTTGATGTTGCAGATGCCGTAAAAATTTCGCATTCTGTCAAGTTGGTGAATAGAAACTTTTAAAATGTCTCTAATATTTATATTCAAGTATTTCATGAGCTTAGGTTTTAGCATCAAGGACATGCATTCTGTTTATGTTAATGCACTTTTTATGTGACTTTCTATATTTTGTTTGAATGTTTTTATGCTTATTTTGAAAATATTTGGTCACCTGCGATTTAAGACTTTCTTCCATCACGTCATTTGCCTAAAAACTTTGCTAATTATGAAAAAATGTGTCATGATAAAGTTTTACCAGGACATTTCATCACTGCAGCAAAGAAAATCAACAGTTCTTTGAACAATATTTAATATATTTATATATATATATATATATTGTGAAAAGACAAAAAATATTTACTTGTATATTTACTACATATTTGCTCTGAAATGGTTTTAT
Organism: Enteromius radiatus; assembly: GCA_032357445.1. Taxonomy (NCBI): domain Eukaryota; kingdom Metazoa; phylum Chordata; class Actinopteri; order Cypriniformes; family Cyprinidae; genus Enteromius; species Enteromius radiatus. Next base: position 11,156,258 of record JAUCMS010000079.1, on the reverse strand, counting down.
ATGCTACATCTTCATTTCAGACCTATCAATCATTAAGAGTTTTAAAGTATGTTTTTCATGCTGTTCTTATTGAATGCAAAGAAATGTATTGGAACATTTGTATACAATCGTTTAACAAACAGCAGCATTAAACTACATATCTTCTATTGAAACATTTCAAAGCATGCAGAATGTCTCACGGAGATTCAGTGAACACAAATTCTGGACTGATTAATTTCAAAAGAGCTCATTTGAATCAAACTTTAATGCAATTGAGGTTTGAATTAGAGAGCTTAACATCTTAACGCTGTCGTACTTATGTCATTCCACAAGCAGCCTACTGCTGCAGTCAAATGAAAAGCATGTAAATCATAGCAATATACACAATACTTTATATAATATATTGGTTGAATGTAACCAGCTCGAGGTTGCAAGAATGATGCAGTTGAAGATCAGACTCCCGTTCTGAATTAGAATCAAGATCAAACTTGCACCTAGTTTAAATGCAATATATACACAGCATAAAACATGGTCATGTGAAATGCGCAGCTCATCCGGATCTCAGTGCCTGCTCTGAGCCAGGGGATGATGTTGAGTTTCGAGATATTGTATAATTAAAAGCCCAAAATCAAGAACAGACTTCATGCATCCACTGAAAAAACACCCATTGATTAATAGTCAATAGTTGTTATTAAATGACAAAGTGTGCTTTTAGTGCGTTTTTGTGAGTACTGTATATTCACATGTATCTTCATTGTAGCTGTTGGGCATTATATTAGTGAGACAGGTGATGTATATATTGTAGTGCGTATATTTCCAGGTGTGTGTGTGTGTGTGTGTGTTTATATAAGCTGTGATTTATGGGCTGTCCTTGTATCTCTCCCTTTCTTAGAGCCAGGGCTTCCTCGAGCAGCTCTCCCAGCTGACCCTTCCGGTGAGTAAATATATCTCCACCCAAAACAGAAGCAATCTGACAGAAGGAGTTCTGCATAAAATAAAGTCTGAAAGTTTGATTTTCATTTTTTATATCTAGTTTTTATGACCTCTAAACTTTTTTTTATATATTTGGTATAAAGTTTGGCCTGCTGCAGTTTGACTTTTTTTTTTTTTTTTTGCATTTAGTTTCTTTAAACAAATGCTTCAAAATAATATGCAATTTAATTAAAAATATTACAAATAATGTCTTAATTTTGTTCAATTTTGTACAATTTGTCTTGTCATTTGTGCATACTATATATATATATATATATAGGCTGAACTTTTTTTCTTATTTATGCATTTACCTTTTGAAAATGGTAATAAAAATAGTCTAAATACATAGTACAGTGTTGTTTTATGCTATATTCCTTGCATACCCAAATCATTCATAGGTACATGAAATAAAAGTCTTAAGTATTCATTTTTGAGAGTCTAATTTTTTTTTTAATCCAGCTATAGTGTCCTCTGTGAAATATTAAAGATAGAAAAGAGAATAATACTGGAGATTATTTTTGCCGGCCTTTGCCACTTGTCATTCTCAGTGCCTTGAAAATGATCCTCTCAATGCAGGTTCAAGCACATAAAATGAATGATTTTACAAATTGGGTACTCAAAGTAAAGAAATGGTGGTCTTAAATGCCACCCAGAACACTAAATTACACTTGAAGCATGAGAATAGTCTGGAGAAATGTGTGAGATGAATGTGTGCTTTCATTGACAGCATCAGAGTTCCAGGAGGTGGAGGTTCACTTGCGCAGACAGAAGTCCGGTTTCGGCTTCAGGATCCTGGGCGGAGAGGAACCGGGACAGCCTGTGAGTCCGGAGGCTCAGGAGAAGGCTCGTACTCTAGGACTAACCACACACTTCTCAAACCAGAGCTCACTGCCATTTGCTAACATGATAACGCACCTGTTCATCCACTTTAGTTTCTGTGCACAGCTTAAAGAGAGTCTGTAGTAACAGTGCTGTGCATGTACAGATCCTGATTGGTGCAATCATCGAGAAGAGCCCAGCAGATAAAGACGGGCGTCTCCGGCCAGGAGACGAGCTGATGTCAGTCGATGGGATCCCTGTGGCTGGAAAACCCCACCGTTATGTCATTGACCTCATGCATGGGGCGGCCCGGACCGGACAGGTTAAACTCACTGTACGACGAAGAATTCAGCCCACAGGTGAGAAATGGTTTATGTTTATTTCATTTGTCTACCAACAACAGCTGTTTCCATCCACCTATTTTATGCGCATTTGGGAATATCGCAATTAAAAAATGTTGGATGAAAATGCGCATAAATTCTAAAAATTGAGTATGTAATACATTTCACTATGCGCATCAAATATTTATTGTGTTTCTTTTTCTTGCTCAGAGATTCAAGTAATTCATCATATATGAAAATATTCAGTGGCTTCTCCAACTTGTCATAGTGATATTTAGTGCCAGTTTATTGGGAAGTGATTTTGTTCTCTTTGACGCGTTGGATAAAACATTTTTATTCACAAATATGTTACTTATATATATAAAACGTAGCATTTTTTTTTTTACATTTCTGGGTTGCAAGTGGTCACCTTTGCCTCGCTAATGCTAATTTTATTGCTATTGCTATTGTTAAATCTGAACAAATATGTAATATTTGATAACTTTTTTTAGGGTCACAATTGTTTGTCATGGTTGACATGACACCATTTGGAACTCATTTTTTACTTTGATTGTCATACAATATTTGTTTCAGGCTTTTTAGATTGTCATATTTCAAAACATGTCATATTTTTTTCTAAATGGATTTTTGTAGTTTAATATTAAAGGTAAGAGTAAGTAATAATGTGCACATTTAACACTTTTGGGAAAAAAACAGAAAATAATTATTTTAGTATGGTACAAAGTTTTCCAGTGTAGTTTTAATATGGTGTTCATATAGCAAAAGAAAATTTAATAATAATTTGTTTTAATAGTGATAGAACCTTAGGGCATAAATCACCCTGAAGCTGAAGAAACAACCTTTAAAAGCTAAAGCCTGTTATTTCTTGACAGTTACAGCAATTATAGATTGTTGCAAAGTATATATTCTTGTCTTGTGAAGGAGGTAATGAAAGTGATTGAAGTAATGAGGCAGGTTCTGTTATACTGCTTATAATGTGTCCTCCGTCTCTCTCTCTCTCTCTCTCGTCCACTCTGTCTAATAATTCTTGGTGTAGCTGAGGCTCAGATTTTGTGCCCTCTCAAGCTCTACCTCCCTCATCCTTCCCGCTGTCTGACTCATCCTCTCAGTCTTATCTTCACTGGACAATCATTTCTCCCCCTTTGCATCTCAGTGGAGCGGTTGAGGAAATGTCTGGCTGCTGGCTTTTTTGGCTTACTGTTTGATCACAGAAGGACTTCAGATCAGCTTTAGCCAAACCCTATACTATAGACTCTTTCTTTCTTTCTCTCTCACACACACTTGCAGTAATCTTGGTTGATACCAGTTTCTAAACCTAAAAATAGTATTTAATGTACCCGTTAAAGAAAAAATCAGGGAAAGGTGATAGAAAATAAATAAAACAATTGTTGAAAATGAATGAGTATTAAAGGCTGAAGTGTTCTAGTGATATTTGCTTAAGTGCTTAAGAAATGTGTATTAATAGCAATGTTGAAAACATACTTGAATCAAGTAGCAGATCGATACAGGTGGAGCTGGGGAGGTGGAGGGTTGCTAAATGCTAAGCAGCAAGCACAATGACTACTGATAACAAAAAGAACCAATCAGCTGCGGTTGAGTTAGATCAGATTGCGCCATCTAGAGTTTCATGACCGAACTTTGGATTTGAAACATTATAAATGTCTGTAATTTTTAATCAATTTAATGTCGTACATACATTTCTCACAAAATCTTATCTTCAGGTGAACCCTGTCCAGAGAACGGTCGCAGTCCTGGATCGACCCAGCACAGTTCCCCCAGGAGTGACTTTAACTCCAGAATGTTCTGTAACAACTCCGCCCCCTTTCAAAACTCTGCCCCATCTACCACAGGCTCCTCCCCACCAGACAATGTAGCCAATCAGAATCCTTGCCCTAGTGATGTCACCATCCAGCGCAAGGAGAGCGAAGGATTCGGATTTGTTATTATCAGTTCTCTGAACAGGCCCGAAACCGCGGCTGCTGCTGGTAAGGAATCATTATTTTTGTACACTTCGCATGCTTCGACTTATTTTCAATCTGGGACGTTCCTTTACGGTAATAGCTTATTCAGGTTGGAAAAGGGTCATAGTGATTTTAAAAGTGCAGCATGTCCTCATAAACTGGTGTATTAATAATGGATGCACTTCTATTTGAGGGCTGAAGAGGCTAGTTACAATGTTCTAATGCAGCACCCACGCTCGTATATAAAAACAGATCCACTAACAGGAAAAGACAGAGTGCAGATAGAGAGCTTTCTCGATGTATTACATAAGAAGTATTTGTGTGTGTGTGTGTTTTGTCAGCCGTGCCTCATAAGATCGGCCGGATCATTGAGGGAAGTCCAGCAGACCACTGTGGGAAGCTCAAGGTTGGAGATCGCATATTGGCCGTCAACAATCAGTCTATAGTCAACATGCCACATGCCGACATCGTCAAACTGATCAAGGATGCGGGACTCAGCGTCACACTCAGGATCATCCCTCAGGAGGGTAAGTTAAAGCCTGTGGAAAGGGATTCTCAAATATTGATTCTGCATTAATTCTGATACTGAAGCGGCTTCTTCTAATAGCCTTTTTAATTTTAAAAATCTTTTCATTACCTCACTTCAGTGTGCAGCGACAACTATAAGTAAGCCATTTATTGGTTGACTTCCTGAACATTGCTCTGACATATCAAATGGCTCAACCAATAGTGTGAGTTTGGGTGGGGCTACCTGTTTTTCTGAACAAAGGAAGAGGGTGAGGCAGTGTCCTTTAAGGAGGACTGTAGCTTTAAGGAGCCCATGATTGTTTTTGAAAATTCTCTCATTTATTTCAAAAAAGCTATCCTTGTACAGTTGTTTTTGAACACAGTTAAAGTATTTTTGGAATTTTAAATGCTATAACTGTTTTTTTTTTTTATGGAAGTTTGAGATTGTGCTTGAAATGTCAGGGCTAAAATAGCTGCATACTAATGTAAAAAAAAAATACTATTTAAAATGACAATAAAAAGTCATACAGGTTTGTAATGAAGTGAGGATAACAGGATTTTCATTTTTTAATGAACTATCCTTTTGAAATGCAAATTTGCTAAATGGTGTGACAGTATTTTAGCACAAGCCACCAGAAATCCACTTTAACTATTCATTAACTTTCTTTTTTTTTGTGCAAGCATGCTTCCTTTTTATGTAAATTTGGTTTTATTATAGATTTTGCATCATTCAAAATAGTAAAGCTGTAGTGTTTAGTAAAGTATGCCAGATAATGGTAGTCTGCTGTATACTTCATGAACTAGTGCACAGAACCAGCCTTCAAAATGGAAACTTTCTGCCATGAAAATTGCATTCACAGATTTTGGGCATAATTATTATTATTTCAGTGCATTTAGTGGTAACATAACAGAAAGTACTCATGCAACCTTTAAGCTTTATTAGTAAAAGCCAAGAAAATCTCTGAAAATAGCTTCGCTTTTTGTTTTTTCTCTATTTTCCAGAGACGAACAGCACGCCTTCTGCAGGCAGCTCAGAGAAGCAGAGCCCTATGGCTCAGCCCAGTCCAGTTTGCCAACCCAGCACTGTGAACCAGACCGGTGCTGCACCTTCACCTAACTCCACCCCTCAACCCAACTCTGCACCTCAACACAGCTCCATAACGCAGCCAACTTCAGAAGCACAACCAAGCCCTGTCACTCAAACCAGCCCAGCCAGTCAGCCCAGCTCAGTGCTCCAACAGAACCCGCCCATCCAGCCCTCCGCAGTGCCAGTACAGATCTACAGCCATGACAGCAGGCAAGGCACCAACTTAATTACATTACTTAAATATATTTTAAGTTGTTGTACTACGTTTTATCATTGCTCTGTCCAAATTTCATGGGGTGAAAACAAGTCATTTCAATAGAAATCTATATGATCGTGAATTTTGTGCGTGATTAATCGTTCGACAGGACTATATATGTTTTTGTCTTTTTGTTATTTTGCTGGAGACTAAGTTGAAATATTATACATTTGTAATTATTTGAATGGATACATTCAAACTTGTTTTGTATTCAAATTAAAACTCTACAAAAGATGACTATATATGGAGTGAATCTGAACCTCTTCGACTCACAGACTCTCTCTCACTATTAGGTTGTTGCGTAAAATCACTTATCTCTTACCAAACTGAATAATTTACCTACATGGCTCTTTAAAACAGTTTTTAATCATTTATATACCCTGCAGGGACCAGTGATTTCACTTCCTCTCCATGCTCACTCAAGTTTCAATATACACCCTAGAGCTCCTCGGGCTTTGCCATTTTCAACAGAACATTATCCTGCATTAAACTTTAAAATTCATTAGAGCGGTAGCTCCGTCAGTGGTAAGTAGGTTTTGACGGCATCTGCTGGAAAACATACGTAAACAGAGTAAATATTATGAGAGAAACTCCTCATTCTTGTGTGTGTGTGTGTATATATAGCTTTTGCTGCTGATAAAAGTTACTGTTCTGAATTGCCACATTTTTGCAAACAAGTGTGACAGGAAAGTGCGTGCCTTAAAAACGTGGTCCAGACAGTTGCTATTGCAAATATTCCAATTGTTTGCATATATTCAACATCACCAAATGCCATTGGTTCTGCTCTGATTGTTCAGTTACAGGTCAGAGGTAAAAGCAAGACAGGATGTAAAACCCGATATTCGGCAGCCATTCACTGATTACCGCCAACCCCCAGTGGACTACCGACACCCTCCCGTAGCAGATTACCGACAGCCACCAACGCTTGATTACAGACACCCCCCACTGCTGGACTACAGGCAGCTGTCCACTGACCCTCGCACCTTCCCCTTACCGGACTACAGGATGCCACAGGTAGCTCTGCTACTACTCTGTATTCACTCAAATCCTGCAGTAGAAATACACACTGATATCATAATTCATCACTGACAGTATGTATTATGCATGTCCATAAAATGTCCATAATGTTTATGTGTGCTTGCAGGATTTTGATTTCTTCACGGTTGAGCTGGAAAAGGGTATGAAAGGTTTTGGCTTTAGTATCCGTGGAGGTCGCGAGTATAAGATGGATCTATTCGTTCTGCGATTGGCTGAAGATGGACCAGCAATACGCAATGGAAGAATGAGGGTGAGCTCTATCTATCTATCTATCTTTCTGTCTGTCTGTCCGTCCGTCCATCTGTCTGTCAATCTATCCATCCATCCATCATCTGTTGTTTGTCCATCCATCCATCCATACATCCATCCATCCATCCATCATCTGTTTGTCTTCGGTGTGTCTGTCTCCCTGTCCTTCTGTCCTTCTATCTGTCTGTCCATCCATCCATCTTCTGTCAGTGTTTCTGTCTGTCCTTCTTTCCGTCCATCCATTCTTCCATCCATCTTTTCATTAATCCATCCATTATCTGTATGTCGAACTCTGTCTGTCTGTCCATTCGTTGATCTGTCCATCCATACATCTATCTATCATATGTCTTTCTATCTGTCTTTCTGCCTGTCCTTCCATCCATCTATCTTTCCGTTCATCCATCCATCATCTGCATGTCTATCTATATCTCTGCTGGTCTGCCTATTCGTCGATTTATCCATCCATCATCTGTCTGCCTGTCCTTCTGTATATTCATTCATCCATCCATCATTCATCTGTCTTGCTGCCTGTTCTCCATCCATGTAAAAGACTCTTAGAATAAAGCTGATTTGTAGGGGGAGCATCACAATGGGATGTCAATTAAAACAAAAGTACATAATTCTTTTACTCCTTTCCATAGATGTATCCGACTTATTGCATCCCTTCTTTAAGGCCTTTTTCATTCATCCATAATCTATGTGTCTATCTCTGTGTCTGTTGGTCTGCCCGTTTGTCAGTCTGTCTATCCACACCTTGCCGCCCATCCATCATCTCTCTCTGTTTGTCTGTCTATCTATCCATCCTCCTATCTATCCTGTTCTGCTGCTGTTCTGTTGCTTATTCAGCTCATATCCATAATGAAGCTGTCATAGCTAACATGAATAAAGCAGTCCCCTTAGGATATTCTACCTCTCATTACAGCCTTTCACATTTAGTCATTTAGTGACCATTCCCTTCCATTCAAGAGCCTCAGTTCTAATTATTAGCATCATCCTGTCTTCTTCTGGGGTGTGAATATGTCCACAGCACAAAATGCCTTTTGAATCTATAATTAGTTTGTGGTGGAACAGACCTGTGGTATTTAAAAAGTCCATTAAGCATGAAGTCATACAGCCCCCAGCAGACACTGCCGCTGCTGCTGTAGATTTCCACACATGCCCTCTAGATACAACAAAAACACGAGAGACTTGCTGACGTTGCTAGCTGCGATACTTTTACTAACACTCTCCACCCCAAAGGTCAGAGGAACCAACCCCAGACATAGTGTAGGAACGAGAACGAAAAAAACGAGACACTCCTTGTCAGTAATGAGAGAGTTGAGGGTCATACTGCTCTCTGCCCCTCATTCAAACAAGATCTTAATGAGTCATAAAAAACTTGCCGCCTATCACTGGCAGCGACCTGCCCGGACTTCCACATTATCCAGACCATTTGAGAGGAATTCTCCATTTGTTACTATAATTGGCTCATTCTTTTTCCCCAGCCCCTGGCCAATTACTCCACAGACACAAGACAAGTTCAATGCATCTACATGCTCAGTATACGCTTTTTCTGTTTTACTGGTGCCAGTATTTTCATAATTATACAACCTTTGTCTTTATTATTTGTTTGTGTGTTAAGAAAGAATACAATAGTATTTATTAAGCATTTGGAAACCGATTTCCTATTTTTTAACAGCCATATTTTCCTCTGATAACCAAGATGCAGAATTAATGCTCAATATTTATTATATTTTTTATAATAAAATATGTTTTCTTTCACAATAGCAAACTATTATTAGGCTACTGCAATTAAAACATGTTATACATTGTTATATACAAATAAGAAAGAGCTCAACAGAAAGTCAGACACAGAACAACTGAGTGATATGTAACAAATACACAGGCAAAAACACACACACACACACATATTTGAGACCTACAGATTCAGCATAATAGGAATATTGCTCACAGCAAATGATCTGAGAGTAATTTTCTTGAAATGTATATTAAAGGCGGTGGATTCGCTACACAAGTGGCTTTTTGATGGCTGTGCTTTAATGAAGATGAATATAGAGACTGCTAGAAATAGTAAGATAAAACAAATGAGGAAAAAAATATAAGTTGGTGGGCAACTAATTGTAGTAATATTGATCATACCGGCTTCCTTTGTATCAAAGAAGGGCAATTAGCCAGTCCCTCATTATCCTCAATAGTCATACACCTTCCTCACAGTTGATGAAGAGCGTCAGTATTGTAGCTTATAGGAACCTTTTACCCATGATTCATTCCTCCAGCTATGTTAATTCTGAAATTAATTAATACTCGATCTCATTCATGACTGCTAATGCTGATTAGCGCTTAACCGAAACAGCCGACATGAGTTACGGACCTATATTGATCCTACTGAATAATTATCCTTAATAAATGATAGTCATATTAATTTTATCATTAAAACCAGAGAGGGTGCAATTCAAAGCTGTCAGAAAATAATTACTGCTGTTCTGTCACATCTGTCTTCGCAATCTTAGCTATCCGAATCCTAGATAAACATTCTCAGGCTATTTGCTCAGAATGGATTTCCCATCAAAAACACTTTTTCGAATCATATTTTTGTCTGTTTTGCAGGTTGGTGATCAGATCATTGAAATAAATGGGGAGAGCACGAGGGATATGACCCACGCTCGGGCCATTGAGCTCATCAAATCGGGTGGCCGTAGAGTTCGCCTGCTGCTCAAGAGAGGCACAGGGCAGGTCCCTGAATATGGTAGGTCTACACAGGCTGTCTGAACACTTTACTGCTCACAAATGTCTGCATTATTAGCTCACTTAGTTTACAGGGTCTCAAGAGATGGAGAAACCATCCAGTTTGTCTCATTACAAGACAGATCTTTGGAGGAGTTGATAATTTATTGGGTAATGTATAAAGAAATATGTAATATAGCAGATTGGCAGGAGACCACAGCATACATTTAGAAATACATTGTTAAATAAGTTATTCACGCCAAGGGGACAATATGTGCAGTTGACAGGTTTTATTTTATATTAATATTCTGCTTCTCAATGGGAATCTCTAATAGATCATTTTAGAAAAAGGTCACTCTCACTCTCAGTTACAGTTTTTCTCAATTGCTTAAGCTCATTTTTTGGAACAGTCCTAAAGTGGTCTTTGTTTTTTATTTTTTACTGTTATCTAAGGTCCACTTATAATGTTACAGATTAGAAGAAACATATTTCATGTTAAACCGGATGCTATGAGCATGTAATTTAACCCATTTTTTCAGTGCACCCCATCATCTTATTGTGGAGGCACCCTGCAGTGTGTCCCCTGTATGTCCGTCCGCTACGCCACTGCATCGAATAGAACTTTCCACAAGCTGTCATTTTGGCAGACTGCCTTCAATATAAGCTGTTTTTAGACTAACGGCAAAACTTTGAGTTCTGAAACTTTAAAGATGATCTCTTACTGTATATGTCACAAGATCATGTTTACTGATTACGTTACAAGTCCTCGGTTCATCGGTTCATCAGTAAGTTTTGATCAGCAAGTCAAGTGTATGTACTGTAGTTATTCTGAAAATTATAGACTTTTCCACTGTATTTACTCTTTTGTACCAAAACATGTACAACTTTTACCAACCTGGTCACATAAAATTATGTAACTCAGCGTTTTTACGTACTTTCCTTAATGTTTTACTGCAGTTTCAAAGAGAAATATCCACTGAGTGGTGCTAAAACACTGGTTCAATACGTGAGTCCTGGCTCATTTTTATTACCCTGATAACCCTAAACCTACCCGATAGTGTGAGCAAATGCAAAACCGATAAAAAAACATTTGTTGCTGCAACCATCCCATTTCAATTTCCTTTTACACAGATTTGAATTATTTTGTCGAACCATAGTTATGCAGGATTCGAACTCGAGCTCCTTGCCTCTCAAGTACGTCTCTGTATTCCGTGAGCTACCGAGCAAATCTATCGTCTGTGAAAACCCATAGATACGAAGCTGAAAATGTGTGATGCTAGCGTTCAACAGCGTCAGTTTTCAAATCTCCCAGCATATTAATATTGGTTTGAAGTCATAAAATTATCTTCTTTAAGTAATTATGCTTAGTTAATCGAAACTCTGTAAATTTGTGTGAAAAAGAAATTAAAGGTTTTAGAGTTTTACTGCCTCTAGTGTTCATTTCTTTTGGAAACTGCAGCGATATGTACTTATTGGTACAAATTTTGTGTCTCGCTAAAAAAAAAAAAAGAAAAAAAGGACACGAAGGTACATTTATGCTATGAGACCAGTTAGACTTACTTAATAAGCTATTCAAATGTTATAAAATCAAGTGTTCCATGATTTGAACTTATCGTTTTGAGAGAAAAAAAAATCTCATTCATGAACGGAGCCAAGCGATTGAGAAAAACCATTCTCTTGTACACTAATATTTAATAACTCTAAAATGTTCCTGCTAACACAACACTTCTTTAACATGACTGTTGCAGCATGCTCTTTGTATTAATGCAGATATAGCTAGTCCGATTCTCTAATTCTCAGCAAATAATTCTCACATTCTGTACTCGATTTTCCTCACTGAATCCTATCTCAGCACTGATCTTAATACTGTCTTAGCCTGTGGCTACTGTTCTAACCCTAATGATTGGTCTAGGTTGTTACTTCGCCTCTTATAGGAATGGTACCTTCCAGTCTCTCCATGTGCATGAAAAGTGACAACCATGGCTCCCCCTATTTCTTCCTAATGGGCCATCCTAAAGACACGGTTTGTAACAGAGTGCATGCGTTCTAACACCAGTCATCATTCTTTCTTGGAGTGCTGTGGTTTGGATTGTTTTTTTAATATTATTTATTTGATTTTGTTTATTTAATTATTATTTATATGGAATATTTTTATACATTATAGCACATACACAGTAGTGTGTTTTGTATCTGAATCTGTATTAGTGAATTTAACTCGCACTGTCATTTCGTAATGTAATATTATTAAGGTCATTGCACACTGAGTCTGAAATTTTTGTATGCATTTTTTTTCGTATTCGTCATCCTTTCTTATCAAAATGCTTGCTACGGATGTGAAAAAGCAGAAAAACGAACCCAATACTGTTTTTTTTTTATGATGGATGAAAGTTTTGGAGGCAGTGTGTAAACATAATTGACACAACATGAAGTCGTATTTATTTTTTAACATGCTAAAATGTGTGTGCAATGACCTCTAGTCTTACTTTTGGTATTCAGACATTGTACACACATAGTGTCTGTAACACAAGCACAGTAATCTTCATTCTGACGTCACAAGAGTTGTGAAGGAAGGGTTACAATGCATAGATTTCAGTGTATATTTTTGAGCAATGACTTCAGTCATTGAACTGATTCTTTGAAGCAAACATATCCACATAAATGAATCAAATTTCCCAAGTTCCCATTAGTTCTCTCACATCCGAGAGAAACAGCAGATCTACCCCTAGACGAGCATACACTCTTAGCATTCTTATAACTGACTCTCCATTGTGATGAAGACTTACAGTAACTCCTATGAGCTCCTTAACAGCCATTGAAACAACCCTATGCGCACTTGCCTTTGAATTCTGCTCACACATGGCCATCTCTTCTCACACGTTTAGTATCCCACTGAGACCTCAATGGCGCCACAGAAACCTTGCTGAAATACAGTCATCATGGGATGGTTTTGTCAGCCTCTCCAGTTTTATATTCCATACCTGTCTTCTGTTTCACAATGAAAAACCCTTTATGGGTTGGATTCATCTTTTTCCTCTATAGGCCAGTGATTTTTGCTATACACTTGGGCCATATAAACGAGAGAAATTTACCCCAGTAGAGAAAGAAACAGCTAGCGCAGAGACACATTGATATGTAATTGTTTACACTTGCCATATTTCCCTGTATTTTAAGCTTAATGATAAAGAGATGGTGTTGTAAGTGTTTGTTTCTTTGTGTTGAAAAGTATTCCCAGCTAGTTTGCTTGTTAGCGCACGTTAAAATGGCCGCCTGGGTGCATATGTGCTTTGTAGGTTGGCAGAAAGCTGAGCAGTCCTCAGTGGATCCTGTGATATACAAGGAAACAGGTAGGATTAGGGATGTATAATGAGAATGTTAAGGCTGGTGACCCTCTTTCAGTTTGGGTTGTGAGTGTGTTGGTAAAATATGCTATTATTGTGTATTGGGAGTCTAAGGAGAGGGAATGCAGAGATGTCACTCCAAGATAAGCATCTTGGTGTGAAGTGATGTGTGTGTGTGTGTGTGTGTGTGTGTGTGGAGGTTGGGTGGAAAGCATAAGAAGCCCATGGGAGAACCTGATTATTCCACATCCAGTTGACACATGAAACTAGATCACTAGATGAAAACTGTCCCATTGCCTGTCAGAAATGGAGGTTGTTTTGGTATGCAAACAATGTCAAATTTATGTCCTTACAAGAAAAGTAGAAGCTGTGGAATTTCCATGATGCACAGTTCGTAAAGGACCAAAGTATAGTACCGTGGTACTGTAGTTACATGGTACTCCAACATACTCTAAAGATACTTTGTGTAATTATCATAATACAGATCCCATACTATTTTTACATGGTACATTGTACAAAAAAGCCATGGTAATATCACAGTACTTAGTATGGTTAGTATGGTTTGTTTTTGTTTCTTGAGTTTTTAGGGGGGGTTTTTTGGTTTCCCCAAACACGTTCAGTGCAAATTCCACCACTCAACCATTTCTAATGATTTCATTGATCATATAACTCACAAGGAACTATTAACCCCTAACAAAAGACTATAGAATACTCAAGACCTTTATCTTGTATAGTTTTGAATGGAGAAAAACGCAACTCTCAGTATGACCTCTCTATATCAACAAAGCCCTGCCTTCTGAGCAAAAAAAAACAATCCGGAATCTGTAAAGTCAGCATGTCACTGCAGCTGCCGTTAGAAGTCACGGTTTCTATAGAACAGCATCGTTCATCATCTGACACATGCGCTGTGCAATGGCTGATCTTGCCTGAAAAATAAGCTTTTTTAAATGTGAGCATAATGAACAATAATTGTGTAGCAGTTGTTGTCAGATTTCATTTATGATTTCAAATAATCTTGGTGAACAGTTTTGAAAAATTTTATGTTTTCCCATCCTGCACTTGCATGCCCGAGAGGCATTTCAAAGATGGCCGCTGAGTGACATGACTTGCCTTAAAGCACACCTACTGTAAACCTACCCTCGTTTTAGCATTGGTATTTTGATAGACAACACTACTGTTTGTCACTGAACCCATTACCGTTTGAACTGAATCCATGAAGTATTAATTTTTCATGAGAAGTGACTGCATGATTGAGTTAATTAGCTTGCAGGTTAAGGTTTGCACAGAACTGGTTTGGGGACTGTGTGATTCATGTTCGTTAGATAGTATAGTAATTATTTGCCGGTGTTAGCTTTGGTTCCACTAATCTTACTCTAGTGTGTTTCCAGTTGTGCTTCTTTCTGTTTTGATTTAAATGATTGGATGTAACTGTTCCATGTTTTCCCAGCAGATAGTCCCGCCCCCTGGGATGCTCACACTACAGCCTCCCCAAGTCTGTCGGAAGTAGCACCACCCATCGACAGCTTATCTTATCCATCAGCTTCTTCTCATGTGAACCCACCCACCGACCCACCTCATACATCGTCCTTGGAAGCAGCAGGTCCAGACTGTTCCCAGGGTCCTAGAGGCCGAGAGACTAGGGCTCTGGAGCAGGCCAGTGTGGGGAAGAGGTCAGCCCTGGCAGGTGGAGTTGGGGGTGGGACCAAGCAGAGGGAGGGTAGCAGGACCTACCGTCGCTCCAGTGGAGGGAAGAGTCAGCAACTACACCTTGATGAACTTGCGGGAGAGCCCAAATCCCACAAAGGCAGCCGGGCGAAGTCCAAGGAGCGCAGGAGGGAGCAGAGCAACACACCGTCTCGAAAGCGAGACTCGCCCAAAACTTCTCCAAATGACACCAACATGAATGGGGGAAATGGATGCTTGGATGGTAGCAACAACCAACAAGGAGCTCTGATGCCATTCAAAGCCCTACCAAAGGAACCAGAGAAAGGGCAAATGAGCCAAGAGAGTTGTCCCAGCCACAACTCCAAGACCAGCAACATTGCCTCATCAGGCAGGAAGGCCACAGTATCCCCAGGGCCCTGGAAGATCCCTGGTTCGGACAAGCTACCCAGTACCCTGCGCTCAGCCACCTCCACCATCAGCAGATAACATCTCATCACAATCTCAGACCCAAGTTTAGACCTTACTTTGGCCAAATTTTGGACCAAATCTTGGCTATGGTCCACCTTGTTTTGGGACTGGTTGAGCTTGGGCTCTTTTGGATCGCTTTTCACAGGCTTGCTCTACTTGAAAGAGATCGGTTTTAACCTTGACTAGGTACCACCTTCCCACAATCCTCACTAAAGTACTTTCCATGCATTTCTAGACAGAGCATTTTTTATTTATATTTTATTCTAAGTTATTTTAACAGATACGACACCCACCACCTTAAAAACTGGAAGCATTCACTCCAAAAATGGAACCACGGTAGAATGAGTGATGCATGTAGCGTGCAAAAAAAAGATTCCCGGACTTGTTTGAACTTGGGAGGGGGGGGGGGAGCACTCAAGACTCAGAGATGTACATGCATAGAGAACCACTTACTGAGTCTGAACCACCTCTGGTGGCTACAGCAATTTTTATACACTTTCATTAAAAAAGGAAGAATACTGAAGGAGTTGCCTGACATACAGTTTTTGTGTATTTGAAGAATGAATATGATTAAAAAGATCCTATATGAGCGGACACTCGACTATGAACTCTGCCTTAAAGACTGACCTGCAGATGTCTGTATAAGGGTCGGAAAAATCAATATAGAAATAGATATATTATATGACTACATATATGTGAGACATATTGTAAATATGGTCTTTACACACCATTGTGAGCCCATACTGGAGTACTGAGATCATACACAGTGTAAGTTAAAAAAGTGTAATCTAGAATTCATTCCTACTCCACTTTAAGGTGCGTTCCCACTGACAGCGATATACATTTGAGTGGTTGGTAATAGGTGTTCCTACTGAACTTGGATACAGTTCAGGAAACAGATCACATGACCTTCACTGTCTACACTGACATTGGTAGTTGTAGCCTCAAGTTGTGTCTCTTAAACTCTGATTTATGACTACCAATTCCTGCAAATAGCTGTCAGTGTGAGTACCCAGTATCTGAAGGAGCCAAAGGGCTTTGACCTTCTCTCAATCTGTTCTACCTTTACGTGAGTACATGAACAAAGCAATTTGAGTTCAAGATGGTTTCGATGAAATGGTTTGATTAGGGCAGAGTGCCTTATTCCAGGGGTGTCCAATCTTGCTCCTGGAGGGCCACAGTCCTGTAGAGCTTAGCTCCAATACTAATTCTACACACCTGAACCAGCTAATCAAAGTCTTCAGGATTACTAGAAACATCCAAGCGAGTGTGTTGTGGCAGGTTGGGATCAACTCTACAGAACATTGGCCCTTCGGGAGCAGGAATGGACATCCCTGCCTTATGCTGAACACGTGATGCTTTATTTGAGCTCTAAATCCTAGGCAATGACATCAAGACAAAGAAAAGCGTAGGCTGCTATGAATTCATTGGAAACTGTGCAAAAGCAATGCCAGATCTGAATGAGTATGTCGTTACATCCCTGTCTCTGAATGCTGATTGGTGTCTAGAGAGACCAGTTTATGTCCACAGTATAGATATACCAATATAAAATTCAAAGCTATTTTCGTACATAGAAATAGAGGTGAGAGTCTTCTAAAAGAAGTGCAGATATTTATTAATGATATCTTTTGGCAGGAGTTCAAATGTTTGTTGAGCACTTTGTCTTTAAGTAGACATGTATACATATAAAATGCAGTACTGGAAAGAGTATATGCTGTGCATCCGTGATATTCACTGCATACATTAATTCTCAAAATCCTGCTATGAAATATTAGCATATTCCCCATATAAAAGGTTGTGTGTTGGTAAGTCTCTAGTTCACATGATTCATGTCAGGGCTTCAACACTCTACACAAGCACCATGCTTGTTGTGAAAACGCTGTGCTTGTTGCACCCTTTCACAAAAGGGTGATTTTAGCTTGCTAATAGCAAATTATGGAAGTTAAATGAAAGAGGTAATGTATGCTATTGTGTTATGCATTATTTTTTTCTCAGAATGTCATTATCCATCTTGTGCTGCATTCAGATGTATCTTCATAGACGCAGTCTATCAGCCTCTACTAGCTAGTATGCTAAGATGTTAGCTTGCTAATCGAAGGCTAATTGAAGGTCGCAGCTTATGTAATTTCTTTGATATTTATTTGGTTATTTTGAAGTAAATGAGGTCCAAGTTGAAATTGTTCAACTGTTACACGTGTGTGCCACACCCTTTATGAAAATTAACCATGATTTTACAACCAAAAAAACATAGTTACTATAGTTAAACCAAATAGTAACCATGTGGTTTTGCTACGCTAACCATAGTTTAATCATGATATTTTAGTCAAATTCTGTTTATACAAATTGTAATCAGCATACCAAAACCTACAATCTTACTATAATAAAACCATGGTTCATTTTTGTAAGGAATGGCTAGGTTGCTAAAGGCCCATTCACACCAAGGATGATAATGATGATAACTATAAAGTTGTAATAATCATTTTAATACTATTAAGGGAAAAAATTCATTGCAGCTGAAGAAATTGAATTAGCATTTAAAGCAGCAAATGACATAACGGCATTGTTCACTTATAATAAACACAATGTTGTTGTGCATTGATATGGATGCTAACTTAATTATCAATTGTAGTTATTGTTCTTGGTGTGAACAGGAGTTAATACCTCTAGCTTGATTCTTTGCCCTATTGAATTGAATGGTTTGAGGAACATTGATGCAATTAATGTAACCAACTGGAATGTTAAGCTGTAATGGAACAAACTTTTCGTTAATGTCTGGGATTATTATGTTTTTTTTTCTCTTATAATTTACTTTTTTATGAGTTCAGTTGTCAGTAATAAATGCACCATTTCACTTGAAGGTGAAACAGGTCATTTCTGTGCAACTAGTAGCATCCAACTTTATTTGTGGGCTGACAAAACAATATGGTCATATAATTTTTAGGGAGTGTCTTAATTATTCATGATTTTATATTGAGTTTATAAATGATAATGACACAGAAATTGCACACTTCAAAGAAAAAAAAACAATAACAAACATGTCAAGACCCCAGTGGAGCTTTATTGTGTATTAATCTTGCAATACTGTCAAAAATGTTGTACATGTTGTATTATTCATATCTTTTATATATATATTTTTCACTTTAATTAATATATACATGTCAATTCGAAGTGAAAAGGACCCCAGACAAGACCTCATCCGTTCTATCCATTGTCATAATATTGTCTCTATTATATTCATCTCCCACAGAAATAAAGCGATGACGGATTCCACTGACGCTCTTTGACAACTTTTGCAGATGACAAGGAGAGCTGACAATGATCTAGTCATTACAAGATAGTGCTAACATTTCCCTGATAAAGACAAATTAATTGAAGCAATCCAAAAATGAGTGTGCCTCTGTGGCTATTACATTCCAAGCGGGACATCCTTCGAAATCCCAGACAGACAATGACATTGTCAAAGCAAATGCATTTTCTGTAGAGTACCAGCAAAGATTCTGTGTGCATATGAATGAGTTAGATCACTATGATTTGGAATAAGTACAAAATAAATTTCATGAATAAGGAACAAGGTATCTTAAGACCAGAAAAATTACTCTATGCAAGTACGCAAATGCCGAAACAAGTTATAGTGCATTTCATTGTACTGTACATCTATTTTTCACTAGTATATCGCTAACAAACCTCCATACGCAAGGGGGCGACAGAGTTACCGTCATTTCCTATTGTATTGAAAAGGTGCTAATTTTTGTGGGTAAAATATATTTACTTCAATAGATATCTTCACAATCCAAATTTAGCGTGAGGGCAAAAAATGTAACCATTTTGACTTCAGGGTTATATGGAAGCCTGTTTCTGCCACTGAAAAAAAAAAAATGTAAACTCGCAATTTCGAGTTATAAAAGTCAGAACTGCATGATATAAAGTCAAAATTGTGACTATATCTCAGAATTCTAACTTTATAAATCACAATTGTGAGTTTATATCACGCAATTCTGACTTTCTTTTTCGTAATTGCAACGTCATATCAGAATTGTGAGATATAAACTCGCAATTGAGAGTTATAAAGTTACATTTTGACTATGTTCTCAGAATGTTCTCAGTATTTCTCACAATTCGGACTTGTAATTGTGACTATATTGTGACTTTATAATTCACAATTATGACTTTATATCTCAATTATAACTTTAAATCTTGCAATTATGACTTTATATTTCACAATTTTGACTTTATATCTCACAATTATGACTATAACACACAATTATGACTTTATTACTCGCAATTGCAAGTTTATATCTCACAATTCTGAGTAAATATGTCAGAATTTCGAGTTTTTATCACAATTCTGAGAAAAAAAAAGTCAGAATTTCAAGTTTTTATCGCAATTCTGAGAAAAAAAAAGTCAGAATTGTGAAATAAAAAAGTCAAAATAAACTTTTTTTTTTTAATTCCGTGATGTAATCGGGCTTCCATAGGTTCAAGTTAGTATGCTCGCTTTGAAAGTGTTTTCTGTGTTGTACTTTATCCACCATTTTCCTTAACGCGGAAGTAAGCCTATGGGTGAGCCTTACTGGTTAGTTACACGCTATAGGAAAATAACGAGGAGAATAACAACATGCAATAAGCCGTAAAACTGTTTGCACTACAAACATGTGTGTTCATAATTAAGACAACACATTAAAATAACAAGACCGCAATTTTCAATATCAAGCAGCAAAACAAACTGTTTTGTACAGTTAAACATACCTGAACACAAATTGAACCGGAAGCTTTACCCATAGAATTTTACAAACAACGCCGCCTGTTTTTACATCGCTACTAGTGACAATTAACCCTTTAGTCTTTGAACATTTGCTAAAAAATTTAGTTTCGTTACAAAAGCTGGCCCTTGAAAAGAACACTGATGCTAAATTATGCTAATAACACATTAAGAATGCAATCATGAATCTCATTCTGACACATTTTGCAACTCAACAACAAGAAAAAGGTGATTAACTTGAATAGTTAGCAGCATTTGCATTCATGTACTTGTTTAGGCTATGTTTCTGGCCTTGGGGTTTCTTTTTCTTTGTCATTTTTTAGAGTAGCGGGTTTGTTTATAGAGCGTGTAATGTCAGTTCTTTCCCCGATTTTGTCTTGAGTTTGCCAAATGCTGAAGAGATGTTACCTACATGATAAATAACATGATTTAAAATGAGATGATTTATCGGTAAAGCCATGGAGGCAAAACAATCCCCAAAAGGGGCTCTGTATCACTGTGTAGAACTGAAAGAACAGCGTGGTTCATCGTGTACAGCTATAAATATGACACTATGTACTATGACCTAGTCACAAAAACTGTAAGTGAGCTATTTTTATGAAATGCAACTCAATGGATATATACTTACTTTTGCAGAGCTCTTGTTTACTGTATGATATTTACTGAAATACTGTCAAATAAAACCTTGACATGGTGTAAAGTATTCAAAGTAAGATGCAAGTGTTTTAAATGTGAGTGTTTTACTTAATTGCCGGTCTACACCGATTTCCTCCTGCACGATTAACCGTGTGATTATGCAACCAGTGGTTAAAGGGTCTTTGTCTGAAAGGAGATGCTGGGTAATGGTGACATAATTACACGTTTATTGAAAAAATAAAACTTCACAGGCTGAACTTTGATCACTGTGCAAAACATTACATGATATTTAATGCAGTTCTTTGTCATACCGTTTTGTTTTGGGGTTTATGCCTATATCCACTTTATTTTCCTGTAAGAGCGATTGCATACATTTTATCCATCTCATCTGCTTCTATTTATTTTTAGCTTTCAAGAACAGCTTGTTTTTTTGTTTCTTTTTATTGTAAACTGATGTCTTACCATATTATTTTAATGTATTATGCTAATTACATATGAACATGCATATACTGGTTTATAGTTCAAATATTTTTACTATATATGACTTTATTAGATGTAAAATTTATTAGATGTCAGAATTGTGAGATATAAACTCAAAATTCTCAGAACATATCAGTTGTAACGCTCATAGGAAGGAGAACGAGGCAAGCAGGTAAGTTAAGGGTATTTATTGAGTTTAGTGCAATAAAA
>JAUCMS010000079.1:11105974-11116906 GCA_032357445.1 Enteromius radiatus | reverse complement strand
CTTCGGATCATTTCTGTAGCGTTCAAACAGCAACTCTCGGTCTTTTCGTTCCTTCTCCTTTCGCATTTTCTTCTCCTCCTTTTTCTTGGTTTTCCTTTCTGCCCAGGCGACCAGAAAAGGTGCCGTTCAGTGTCCACAATGGCACTGCTGAGAAGTGTTTTTAGACAACATTTTGATGGTTTTGCTCCCATTTTGCGCAGAAGGGAGACCCCTCTGAGAGCACAGGAGTGTGCAGCGCAAGAACGGGGGGCACTAGAGAAACTTCCCGAGGATTCGGTGATGAAGGCGGATAAGAATAAGGCCTTCGACTTCCCTGCCAAAAACAAGAAGCGCAGGAGGAGACGCCGCCAGGTAACTTACCTGAGAAGTAACAGCTTGTACTGTAAAAGATGCTTTAGAATTAATTTTCGCTCCCAAATTGCTAGTAAATTTCAAAGGGGTCGAGAACATGTGCCACAGAAAAAAAGGGAGTCTGCTGCTGAGCCAACTCCACTTCTTGAGGAGGTCAAACCTCTGCAAGCTCTGGTCAGTCCTCCAGAGAAATCTTCCTTCTTGAAGCCACTAGAAGGAGATCTTCCACCGCTTCCATGCGTCTCTGAAGACCTTCTTCCAGCAGCTGTTCGCTTCAAGCCCCTCCCGCCAGTGACCAAACCACCCATGTGTCCTCAAACACCAGATCCTGCACCAGAAGAAGTGTTTCTGCCATGTTCTGCTCCTCAAGTGAGTCCCATTCCAGCATCTGATGAACTGTTTCTTTCCTTCCGACTGAGTCTTCCCAAACAGCTGGCGGTTGCTCCGAGCCCCACTTCAGCATCGGATGAAGTTGTTGATCTGCAGTGTGAAGTGTGTCCTCCCAGCCCGGTGGATTCTCTCAAGATCATCGACATAGAAGATGAGGAAAGCGAGTATGTGAAGTTCACAGGGAAGACCTGTCAGGCCCATGACCTCCCCAAGACTAAAACCTCCCGACTGCTGGAGGCTGAAATGAAACCGAGACGGATGATTGCTTGGTTGGAGAGTGACAGCGAGGAGCTGGGTGAAGTGCTGAAGGAAGTGTGGACGAATGAAGTGCTGGATGTCCACGGGTTTGAGGAAGAGGAAGATAACCCTGGTGAAATGGGAGACTCCGAGGCCGTGCAAGGACTTTTGGAGGACGCCTCTCAGGAAAAGGAGTGGGATGTGAAAAAGAAGAAGCTGTTCTGTGTAGGTTCTCCTGAAGGTCCCGAAAATGAGACTCCACACAATGAGGTGGTCCAGAAAGAGCCAAAAAGCAAAAGAAAATTGACACCTTTTCTGGTCGCCTGGGCAAAATTGAAGGCCGAGAAAAAGCAGGAGAAGAAAATGCGAAAGGAGAAGGAACGAAAAGACCGAGAGTTGCTGTTTGAACGCTACAGAAATGATCCGAAGCTGAAGCACTTGTTGATTAACAAGCACAACCGTCACAACTGCTCCTCTGAATGAAGATCATTGTCCCTTCCCAATACATCCCCTTCACCTTCACCCTGCTGCACAATCCTGTGAACAAATAAAACTGTGCAATCTAAAAGTTAAAAGATCTCTGCATGTTTCCTGACTATTAAGAGATAAAACATGTATTGTTCATGTATGTTCATATGAAAACATGTTGGATGGGGTTTTTTTAACTAACAGACACAGGAAGTGAATGATTCATCTCAGATCCTAACATTAAAACTACGTTTCACAGGTAATTTACAATTAGGTTTATCATAATTGTCTATGTCCGGTGCTAAAACCAAAACTGCAGGGTATTTTTTTTACAGTCAATATAAAGTCATCTATTATTCTATATCTATTAATATAAATCGATTATAATTTTTTTTTTTTTCAGTTTCGGATTTAATGTCAGTGTGAAACAATAAAATCCATACATCACTTATGTGACATGCTTGTGTAATCAAGATCAGTACATGACATGACCAAATAAATAAGTACAATCAATTACTGAAACAGCCTTGAAGGAAGACTGTTCGTTATTGTCACAGGACTGTGCCAGATGTGCAAGGAACAAGATTAAAGCACATCTTCCTGATAGCGATCCACAGCCTGTCCTGTGGGTTGTTGTCTGTGTAAGCTGAGAAACCCATCTAAGTTGAAATCACTCACTCTGACAGAAGGCCAATTGCTTGCCAGGAAGTAAGAGTACAGTGAACCCTGGTGTGTCAGCCATATGGGGGCGTTTCTTAATCGAGCCGATTCTCTTGCTCTCCAAATCAGCTGAGGTTTGACAAGTTTGTTAGGGCTCTTTAAAAGGCTGCTTCCCAGGGGGGTTGCTTGAGCACTCTTCATTCGGTGTTAATAAGGGTCGTACTGCTTCTTGGCTAAATAGATAGACATATTTGGTCTCATCACAGGAAGTGTTAAAGAATGTCCTGTGTCTTTGAGCAGCCTAATTAGTAAAGACTGTTCATTTAAAAGTGTTAATTTAGGGTGCATGAAAAAACGAAAGCAGATAGGTCTTTAAGTAGCCGTATTTGAGTGTAATGAACCGGAATAAAGAGAGGAACATTAAAACAGAAGACCACTTTCACAGGAGATGACATGTGATGCTCCATCTTGTCCGTCTTCTAAAAAGATCCTATTTTTTTTTTTTTTGTTATGATTAGTTTGCTCACTCTTAATAACTAATAGTGTTATACTATTTATTACAAAAAAAGAGCTTTTTATTTTATTATTCAATTTCAAATATATGCTGTTCTTTTGAACTTCATAGAATCCAGGAATATTAAAAGAAACTAAGCAGCACAACTGTTCTCAACATAATTTAATACAAAATGTTTTTTGAGTAGCAAATCATCATATTAGAATGATTTTTTTTTTTTAAAGATGATGCTAAAAATTCAGCAGAAATAAATAAATATATTAAAATAGAAATTTTTGCAGAATGTTTTTTTAAATAAATTAATTTAAAATTAAATATACATTTTCTTTATTACATTTTTTTAAATTATTTTTTAAATGTAGCCTTGGTGAAAAAAAGAGACTTTAAAATGTTAAATTAAATTGAATTTAAAAATAAAAAAAAAAATTAAATTAAACGACTGAATCCAACATTTGTACTGTAGTCTATGAACAGCACACACATTAATAAATGTACAATTGTGTGTATAAAATGTGCATGAAATATTTAAATAATTTCATGAGTTCTTTTTCAATCTGCTTTGCGCTTAGAACGATTTCTTTCCCCATCTAGACTGCAAATCTATAATACCGTTTCAAATGATAAATGGGTCTCTGGATATTTTCCAGTGACAGCATCATGTCGTCTGATTGCACCCCCTCTGCTCTGGATGAGTGTGCATTCAGCCTAATGCGTTGATTACTGACTCCATGACTCCCATTAAAGAGCTTTGCTTTCCCACACAGGAAACAGCAGAGACTTTGAGAATGAATTAATCCCCTAACACATGCTATATTACTCTTCATTAAGGCACACTCAGCCAGAAAAATATGTATTTAGCCATTAACACAATTTGTTTATTTAATGACTTTATTACTTAACGTAAAGCACTTAAATTAGATGTTTGACGTCTGCTATGCATTAAAAAACAACGTGTGTGGCTGAAGACCCTTAAGGCATTGAACAAGTCATTCCTCTTCCGTCCTTTGGGTGGCGCTATGATACAGGGCAGCACTTACCGCTCAATAAATCAGGACGAGGAATGGAACAGCTTGGGGTTTGTCCCTTTATTTCGAAATTGAGAGGGTGTGAAATTGCTGATTGCTTTGACTCGACCTGCTGTAAGTCTTTTCCGTTTGCGTAATTGGCCCTTCAACTCAGTTGTGTGCATTTAGGGAAGATTGTGTCCTGGGGCTAAATTTATCTGCCAAAATGTTTCGAATTCAAGGGGTAAAAAAATAAATAAAATGTTATGTTTAATAATGTTTATTATTAATATGAACGTGATCATTTTATCATATGGATTTACCTGTCAGAGGTTTTTGAACATTAAGATTTTCTCTTCTGCTCACCAAGCCTGCTTATTTGATGCAAAAAAGTACAGCTCAAGTTTTTTTTTTTTTATCAACTCTTTTCTATTTGAATATATTTTAACATTATTCCTATGATTTCAATGCTGAATTTTTAGCATCATTACTCCAGTCACATGATCCTTCATAAGTCATTGTATTATATATATAAATACTATGTGTGTGTATATATATATATATATATATATATATATATATATATACTGTATATGTATGTATTATGTTGACAGTATAAGTTTCTTGGACCAATAGAACGTTCAGAAAAACAACATTTATTTAAAAAATAGAAGTCTTTTGTAACATTATAAATGGTTTGACCCTTTTGATCAGTTTAAAGAAAAGTATTAATTTCTATAACCCTCAAATGATAATTATATATTTTTGAATGGTATGATATTCTAATATTACAAAAGCCTTTTATTTCAGATAAATGCTGATCTTTGGATCCCCAACAATTCTTAAAAATGTACTTACTCTTAAAAATGTACTTTAACTGTTTTAATTTTTTTTTATTTTTATGATAAGAAGAATAAGAAATGTTTCATGAACAGCCAATCAAGATCATATGACACTGAAGACTGGAGTAATAATGATGAAAATACAGATTTGATCACAAGACTAAATTATATTTTAAAGCAGTTATTTTAAATAGTAAAAATGTTTCACAATATTACGGCCTTTGCTGTATTTTGGATCAAATAAATTCAGGCTTGGTGAGCAGAATTATTCTAAAAAGATTAAAATATCTTACTGTTTAAAAACTTTTGACTTGTATATGCCATATAAATAAAACATCAATATTTAATAGAGTTTGTGTGCAAAAACAGAAAACATCATGTTTTTATTAAGTTATTGTTTTTTTATTGTTTAGTTATTTTTAACCTAATCAGGTTGGATTACGATTAACCAGAATTCACAATAACAAAACATGATTTTTGAACATTATTATCAGTTTTTGCAAACGTGAACTCTTCATTTATTACCAAAAAGTCCAAATAATTGAAGCTTCCATTATTCAAACCTACAATGGTCATCCACATATATAGCATGCATGTGCATTTCTCATCCTTATAAATGAGGTAAAGAGTTGAGCCACATCTAAATGACTAATTAACAGATTAAATATATATGACTGAGCTCCAGTGCTGCTCCCCATCATCCGTTAAGTGCTTAAGCAGTGGTCCTGCTCCATGTGGGGGGCTGGAAACAACACATTTTAATGACTGGAGGACAGCTGTTACTATGCTAACTGAGCATTGACCTGTTCAATATTCATCCGATCACATCCACGCTGTTGCAGGTTAAAATGGTGCAACCAAGGATTCTTGGAGTACCAGAAGCGACCAGACAAATGATGGCATGATGAGCACTTTTGTTTGTGTAACAGCATTGTATTTTCTTTTTCCATGTTTACAGACACAGGAGTGTTTGTAGGCGGCTGCTCTGCATATAAATTGTGTCTTCATGTCACAGTATGAACTCAGACTCAGAAATGTAGGCCATGCTTTAGATGATTCATGCAAGATCTCTCAGCGTTCTGCCCACAGGATCTTTCAAAGCGGTGAAACAACATAAACATCTGCCCCAACAAACACATGCTGCTATATCCAGACAGTAGTCATCCTCTGATACAATACATAAATATAACATTTTCATTGTTTGTTTTCATATTTGAGCTTGAACTGAAAGTCTAATGACACATTCAATGCAAGAACATTGCGTACTGTAAGTTTAAAAGAGTGTGTGTGTGTGTGTGTTGATTTAGTAAAAGTCACCTTTATTTTCATACTGTTACTGTTCAAACATTACGGTCTCAGTAATATTGATTACTTAAATTATTTAAAATTACTTATTTTTATTCATAAAGGATTTAGTGACAGGAAGACTTTTCATTGTAAGAAATAATTTAGGCAGTGGCTATTTGCACTTAATGATATTCAAGTTAGTCTGGGCCCATACTTCCTGTGACGCTACAAAAATGGGAACCAATGAGAAATGAGCTCCCACCCCCGACATGACAGACGCGGGTGTAACGCGATGACGCAGTAGTGCGATCGGAAACCATACCGGCTGTGACGCCCACCTTTGTTTATTATGTTTCTTATTGTCTTTCTAAACTTTAAAGGGAATATTTTCCTAATTTAGATTGTCTCATCTATTGTCAGACTGATAAAATCATCTGTCTTAATGTTTATCAAAACGAGCACACCTCTCTTTGAAGTGTTATTGATTTGAGCACTTTGTCTCTGTACTATATACTAAAGCAGCAAGAGGTGGGATGAATGTATGCGTATTGTGAGAAATTAGCAATAAAGAGCATAAAGAGAGAGCAAGATCGAGAGTGAGAGAGAAAAACAAACTGATTGCTGAGTGGGCGACAAAATCGTTTTGTGACCCGCTTCAACTGTTTGTTATCAGCTTGCGGAAAAGGATAACAGCCTCTTTTCACTGTGTCAATGAATGTTTTCTTTTCTTTCTTTTTTTTAATGCACCATTTAGTGCTATTTCCAGATAGCTGTTTTCTGAAAATCCTCAAAATTGGCCTCACTTGGCATCAAAAATCTGTTCTGAGAAGTATACTAGCCGAGCAAGAGTACATGTGCGCCTTTACGCATTGTCCGATGTCACAGTAAAAACATCAGGAGCTATTAATAACAGCCTGCTGAAGGCATCACCAGACCAAAGGAATATCTCTGTTGCTATGGAGTCCAGAGTTGATGACATCACAGGGCATGCGTTAATATGAAAGAAAGGCTGCTGGTTACTGAGAAAGAGGAGATATCATACGCATGCATTAAATGCAGCTGACATGAATGTGGCATTATCTTTTTTTAAGGTTTGTGCAAATTATATCAAGTTTAGATTACCAATGCTTCGGGTATATAAATCAAAGCACTAACCTGTCGGTTTGGATGTGCAATTGTCGTGCTCAGAAGCATCTTGCTTTGGTGGAAGTGTTATCTATTAATCAAATTAATGTTTTACAACATGTCTAATTGCATGAGAAGGTCACTAATGGAAAATCTAATGCTTCTCGTCTCCCACGCTCAACAGAGAGCACTGAGTGCTCAATGGATGCAACAATTAGACACACTCATGTGCCAAAGAAATTACCATCAATCAGAGTATAGGATCCACCAAAAAGTGGTTATATAAGGCATGCTGTGTTAGCCTTAAAGGGATAGTTCAAATAA
The DNA here is from genome assembly GCA_032357445.1 of Enteromius radiatus. NCBI lineage: Eukaryota > Metazoa > Chordata > Actinopteri > Cypriniformes > Cyprinidae > Enteromius > Enteromius radiatus. The sequence continues at coordinate 11,109,704 of JAUCMS010000079.1, read as the reverse complement.
AAATTTGCTTTAGTTCCAAAACTTAAAGTACCAGGACAATTTTCCCAGTACCATTTCAAGGGTTGCATTTGCACCGAGAGTGGGTACTAAGAAGTAAAGTAAACTGGTCAACAGCAACATCATTTGCATGTCACGTTCAACAAGTGAAACAAAGAAGAACGCCGTAGGCGAGTTCTTCAGGTAAATGTTGTTTATAAAAGAAATAAGTTGATAAAATGTCTACACAGTATATGTTTACACACCATTTTAAATCATATGGGTTTAGCCAATAAATGCGTATGTCACTGCTCATTTAGTTCCTCCAAATGGAGGTCTTGCAACTAAAATTGTTCCTAGTTCCTGCTGTGCGGACACGCCAAAAAGTGGCTAGTTCTACGGTTAGTTCGGGTTACTACGAAATGGTTCCTGCGGTGCAAAAGGCCCTATTTGGATACATTCAATCAAACGATTTACCCTCCACTCATGCCATCAAAGTTTAGAAACAAAAAACTTTTTTTTAAAGACTGTCCAAACTACAAAGTTGATGCAGACTAAGAGCTGTTATTATGGTACAAAGCAATTTGATACAGCTTTAGGTGATTAGGTAATTGTTTTGTTATGCTGGTTGAATGTCTTTTCACATCTGATAGTTGATTCATCTAAATGAATTTCTATGCATTTGTATCATCTTTGGAAGGTGTAGGACCATAAAATGTTCGGTCTGAACATTTCCTGCCTGTCAAAATGCGTATTTGTTTGGGCAGACGTGATACAGGTGATGAGGAGCTTCAGTAAAATTCAGTTGCACGCACAAGTACGCATGCTGTAGCCTGTATCGTTTCATTTTAATGTGCAAGAGAAACTATAAGCAAGCATGTCACGTTCAGCAGCGGCAGCTCTTAAAATAATAACAGCCAAGCAACCTAATAACTCAGCTGCTGTGATGTCGGTTTATCAAAAAACTAAATAAAGGAAATCAATCACTTTTGTAGCTTTAAGGATTCATCTATATTTGATAAAAAATTTAGTGTTGATAAATTATTCAATTTCTGTATATTTCCTTCTTGCATAAGAGCACAGGTAAATATGGTAGTTACTGTATTATAATGGTTTGGGTTTATGTGGAGATTGTTCACTTGAAGTTCACTTAAATTAGAAGCTGCTATTTTTTTAAATAATAAATTAAAATTGATAGCTCTCAATGATGCTGTAATGTTGAATGGTTGCATTCAATGGTTAAATATTAGGGGGAAAAAAACAATAACAATTTGTTAGAGACATCAGTTTAGTATCAGCTATGATCGCCTTAAAAAAGATGCAATATGCTGTCTTTGTTTCTTCATTAATTTTAAGACTGCAATTTTTTTTTGCAATATAAAGGCATATTTACAAACATTAATTTTAGCTTATATTCATAAAATATCTTTATATATATTTGTGTGTGTTTTTGAAACCAAGGTAAGGCAAGTGGCATTCATTTTGTGCTAAATAAGGTGCCTGACAATGACATTGTGTACAGGGCTGGAACAACACTGATAAGACTCTTTATCGCTGCGCTGCTCTCTGGTAATCACTAACACACACACTAATATATATAGAAAGAAGCACAACATCAGTCAGTTCAGCTCGTTTGTGTTTGTCAGTAATGCAGCTACTGTGTCAAACTGCTACATCATCACCCCCTTATGACATCATTACTAATTCCTCTCACTCTTTTTGAAATCTAAAAGTAGCATAATCTTTTCTTGTATTGTTCTTCCTCCACAGGCAGCAAATCATCAAATAAATATAGCACTCAGAACGTCATCCCTGACCTGAAGTTTAGGAGAAAGAGAGTTGGATCTGCTCTGTGGTTTAGCTGACTGCGAACGTGAGGATTTGAAGATGACGTATAGGCACAAAAATATTCAGGTGAGCAAAAAAAAAACGAGAAAAAAAAAATGTAACTGAGCACCAATGCTTCTAGCTGCACGTCATATTAGATTAGCAAAGCAGTTTTCTGTTTTCCATTTATACATTTTGCCTACTAGCTTAATCATATATTTTAATTTATTAATTTTCGAACACGTTTTTTTATTACATTGTAATATATGTTTTGCCAGTACTTGTTAGGCAGGGTTTTAAAAGCTTGTAATACACATTCCTGGAGACAAAAATATAACACATTTGGTTTAATGACACCGACATTTGAAGCGCACATTGTATCCCTGGCTTTAGTTTCAATCTTCTAGAAATGTACATCCCTTTCTTGGAAAAAAAAACAAAAACAGAAGTGTACTAAGGATTTCCCGGTTTTAACAAAACTATGAGCACTAAAAGGCTGTGGGTATTTTTCTATATGTTCTACTGGCCCCCCTGCCTTGTGACCTATATTCATCCCAGGTTTTGTGGATGATTCTCTGAGTAGTTTGTAATCTTCAGTGTTTCCATTTGCTCAGTTATGGATCCAGCAACTACTGTATACTTGATAGCGTGCTTTTACTATAAACAGGTTAGGAAAATACCACCCTGAGTCTTATCTGAGGCAGCAGGGAGCTATAATTGTCTGAAGCTTATATTAGCACACTGATTTCATTCAATTTTTTTCTTGGAAGTCGGTGAGCCAGTCGTAAAGTTAGCCAATAGCCAGACAGCTATGTTTTAGCAAACTCTCGTTCAAGTTTGGCTCCATTTTTATTTGGAACTCCCACTTTATTATGATCCAGTCAGTTCCCGGTGGATAAGTAAAGCTCTATTGTACATTATATTCCCCGTTTCACTAGGAAAGACACTTTACAAAGTACAATGAATTGCGAATTGACTGATGAGGATATATATATATATATATATATAGTGTGTGTGTGTGTATATATGTATATGTATATGTATACAGTATGTGATGCAGTCAGTGAGTATCTCTTTCACTTGAAGTTGGGACTTATTTCATGTCACCATTTCTCCCATTCATAAGTAGCAGGAGTGAACTGTCTTTGATTATATAGGCATCCCAGAGACTCCACAAACCATTAGCAGACCTAGTTCCTTTCCAAAAATCAGTGATCTGCCTTGCTGCCTACTGCATCAGCAGTCGCCTTCTGAAAGTGCAAATGTTGTTTCATTTTCTATTGTTAATAGTGTAGCGACGCACAAAGCACAACTCACACTAAAGTCATCCATGATGTTCATGTCTTTCTTTCTTCAGTTGAAAAAAATGTAAGTTCTTGAGAATTTTTCACCATAGTTGTCATCAGTAGATCCAAATTGCAGTTTTAATGCAGCTTCAAAGAGCTCTACGTGAGGAATAAGGGTATTCAAAGCATCAATTTCAAAAACAAAAATTACAATTTATATACTTTTTAATTGCAAATGCTCATCAGAAAATGTCACATTACATTTCATTTTCTCCTCCAACTTCAAAATCGCCTGACATTGTTTTGTAAAGTGTGTTTGACATTATTTGCAATATTCACTTTGTTGGTACTTTGGCCTATGTCATGTGTGACCTCTACCCAATCTCATGTGCGTATATATTGTGCAGCAAATACAAATGAAATCTCTTGGTACTGATACACAAAATTGGTATTTGCTGTGTATTACTACACAATTGTAGGATTGGGGTTGTGGGGTAGATGTGTATTATATGTATGCGAAAAATGCGTATCATACTGTATGCAAGCGAATACTGCATATTCTACCTGTCATGTTCAGCTGGAAGTGTCAGCCCAGCTCTCTGGCTGGCACTCCAGCATCAGGGTTTTTATGTGTGTTTTTC
>JAUCMS010000079.1:11038246-11060048 GCA_032357445.1 Enteromius radiatus | reverse complement strand
GTGATAGGAGACTGCTTCTGAAAATCAAAAAAGAAATAGGGTCAATAAAATTATTATTATTATTTATTTATTTATTTATTTATTTTTAAATAGATAAAGTGTAACTAAGTATTTTATATTATTTTATACAACAATTTTCAGTGTGATGCAACCAAAATGGATTTAGTTTTATTCATGTGTCCTTAGCCTATTTGAATCAATCAAACGAAACCACACTTTTTAAAGAGAAATCGCCTATTTAGGTTGGTTTAGAGTTTTTATGTGCAAATTTGAGAGTGTGTGTTCAGATGCCAATTTCAACATCCCACTGCACTGTGTGTGTGGCATTTCATGGTCCCTGGTTTGATTCATTACGCCTAAACCTCTTTTGCTGATTTCAAACCACTCAAAGCAGATCATAAGAAACCTCTCATTCTAACCTTTTCCTCACCTCATGCCCAGTCTTTATTCCCATTTAAAAGTCTGCCTGCCCATGGAATTTTAATAAATGCTTTGTGGCAGTGCCAGCTCTGCTCCTCTAGATACTTTGATGTATGGTGTGTGGCGAGAACTCAGACCTTAAACACTTCCAGCTCCTCCAGGATTAGATCCTCATCCAGGGAGCCGTTTGACGGCAGAACCACGACTTTCTGTACCGTGCCTTTATCTGCGAGCAGAATATCAGAACATCAGGGGAGAGTATTGGACGGTCTGGAAAGCAAAACCAACCTTGATAATGTGCTCTGGTTTAAACTGCTTACAAACTTTCCATTGTTCTCAGATTTTGTCTTTGAAATCTTTCAGCTTGTGTGTGTATTTGGGTTGGTTTATGATGTTGTTGAGCATCTGTTCTGAGATTTGCAGACTTTAGAGGAAAATTTGTGGTTGCCAAGGTGTTCCGGGTGGTTGCTAGGTGATTTTCACGTCAAAAGAGCCCTCCCTCTAGTCCCTAGATATGGCCCGTGGCCCTACTTCAATGTAAGTCTAAGCATTTTGGGGTTATTTTGCCATCTGCCTTGTGGAAATTATTTATCGGTTACCTAACTGTAGAAATATTTTGAGGGATGAGTTTGATGCCATTAGCAGCTTATGAACATTAAATGTCAAGCTCATCCAATCTGTGCGGTCATGATAGGTGTGTGTATTTTGCTTCAGATCCTCAGAGAATTCAGCTTAGAACTCTGGAAATTCCCATTTTAAATAGCCAACATTTCTAGACGAAACCCTGCCAAAGAGCAGGCAGGCCGCGCCGCACAATGCTCCTGGCTTTCCATCAGGAATTTTGATAGGCAAATACAAACAGCTGTGATTTTGAATTCTCTCCAAATGTCCCTATCCCCGTTCCCTAGTAACCGCTGAGCCTGTCTGCTGTCGTGTCTCTGATTCTGTGCTCAGATAAACACACACTCACACACGCTTGCTTTCTTTCTTGCATTGCCATCTCAAAAGTTAATACCTGTGACACAGCAGGAATCCTGTTATCTTCCATTTAACTGATACAGAACAGAGATAGATGTTTGTTAAAAATTATAAGATGACAACGTTTGTGCAGTTTGTGTAGACTCTCTGCCCCCTAGTGGTGGTCAGATTTATGTCTGTATGATCTCTGGATGAGTTGTTGTAGCATATTTCTAATATATACTACATTATAGTATTGAATATTGCTTATTTCTGTAAGGAATGGAATGGTATAAATAACTATTTTTAAAATGAAATAAAATTTTATATTATAGTATTGAATTTATCCTATTTCGGTAAGGAAAGGAATGGTGTAGAATAATTATTTTTTAAAAAATAATGTAATTTTGTATTATAGTATTGAATATACTTTACAGTAGTGAAAAGCGTTTTCAACAATATTTCTTCTTGTAAAAACTAAAGAAAACTTAATTAATTTGATTGCTTGTTTTTGTGTTTTTAAGCATTATAGTTAAGTTGGACTTTTTTTTTTAATAATAATGATTTGAATATTAATTGTATGGAAGCCCGTTCATGCCACTGAATAAAAAAATACAATTGACTTTTTATCTCACAATTCTTTTTTACATCTTACAACACTTTTTAAGACTGCATGATATGAAGTTGCAATTCTGAGTAATAATGTCAGAATTGTGAGATATAAACTTGTTTTTTTTTTTTTTCCTCTCATGACTTTCTAATTCAGAATTCTGAGGAAAAAAGTCAGAATTGCGAGTTTATATTTTGCAATTCTGACTCGATTTCTCACAACTTAAGAGTTTGTAATCCACCTCTGACTTTATTTCATGCAATTGCAAGTTTATATAACGCAATTCTGAGGAAAATAGTCAGAATTGTGAGTTCATATCCTTCAAATTTGGGTTATTTATATCTTGCAATTGTGAATTTATATCACACAATTCTCACTTAATTTGCAGTTTTTTTGTCAGAGAAAAAAAGTCCGAATTGTAGCACACATAAGTTACTATAAATATAAATTAATTACCTGTTTCAGTTTTTATTCAGTGACCGAAATGGGCCTAAATAGAACTGTACTAAATATTCAAATTAAAATATTATTGTTAAATTATGTTAATAAGTAATCTTGTGGCCTCCTTGGAAGTTAATTGAGGCCCTAGTAGATCCTGGCCTCCTGGTTGAGAATCCCTGCTTTAAAATATACAGTAGTATTGAATTTTAGTATAAAAATGGGACATGATGCAGACCAGATTCAAGCCTGTATGCGAACTCTTTTTATGTAATTGGAGAAACCGATGAATATAAGATTACATTTATTTAAGTAACATGTTTCTTGTATGTTTTGTATAATGTAAACAGTATGTTATGATATGAAGCAGTGCAGTATAACAAAGTCGAGTGCATTCTTACTGCCATAATTTATTCAAGTACAGTATAAATGTAAAGTATTTTAAATGAAGTATCATTTAACTGACAAATGACTTTCAGTAAAATGTTCTAAAAAATGGCTTTTCTCCCTGGAAAAAGCTATTTAGTCTGTTAAAAAGCTGTCAGTCAAAGTTAAGTGTGCCAGCTCCGTCCACAAACAGATTACATTGAGGTAGTTGTTGAAATGTATTTTGGAACATTTGAACTGTTTTTCATCTGGTGGTTTTAACTCGGAATAGGTTAATGTTTTAGAATAGTCATTTATTTTTCTTGAGACTTGTCATACTCTGTGGTTTTACCTGTGCCCAGGAATAGAACCTGGTAGTGTCCGTCCGCAGCGGTGACCTGGTCAACAGCTACAGAGGTGTATTTATAATCGGCATGTGTCCGCACCACAAGAGGTTTCCTGCCGACCGGGTAGATGGGGTTAAACATGACGGGGTGATTCCTCACAAATGTCACCACATCATCTGGAAACTCTTTAGTGCTCTGGATGTGAGGGGTGAACGCGCCACCAGGACACTGACAGGAAGAGGATAAAAAAATTTGAAGATTAGACAATCATTATGTAGATTATGAAAGCTTTAACCCTTTAATTTAGTCTTTTTGTCACTCATCTTATTTTAAAAGTTCCCCCCAAAATGTAAAAGTCCAACATTATTAATCTAAGTGAAGAATTAACTCTTTGTGGCTCTTTAGCATTATACTGGACACTCACATAATAATAATAATGATAATAATTATTAGTCCTTTATCTGAAAAATAAATTACCATAAAATATAAGCCCTTCCAACACAGGATAGACTAGAAATCAAACCTATAAATTTTAATGTACATACTCAGTTTAAAAAAAATAAAAAAGCTGCATTAAAATATTATTGTTACATATTATTTAGTGCTGTCAAACAATTAATCATTATTAATTGCATCCAAAATATTTTTTATTTATTTATTTTTATTTTGCACGCACACACACACACACACACACACACACACACACATACTAATAACCTTTAAATAAAATAAAACTTGGATCCGATTAATAATTTTACAGCACTGATATTATTTTATAGTAAATTTTATAGTAACTGTAAAATTTTCTAAAAATGTATCTAAAAAAAACAAATTTTTATTAAAAAGGTTATCAGAAACAGAAATCAAATCTACAGATTTCATGTAATTTAAAATATAAATATATACAAAAATTGTATTAAATTAACAAAAAGCTGTATATGACATATTTATTAAATGTGTAAAATAATAAGTACATTTATAGATAGTAGCATAGCAATATCCTATATTTTATTAGTTTATAACTCAACTGAATTTAATTTTGGTAAAGTATTAATAAAATGTATCACAGAGGATAAACCAGAAATCAAATCTCCTAATTTCATGCATAAACTAACGCAAAAATAAGATTATGATGATGATGATGATTTCGTCAAACATTCCTCACCTACAATTATTTCAACTAAATTCACAAATATTTATTCGGTTTAATGGAGTTATAAACAGAGTGACTGTACCAGGGCAGGACATGAGTGTGTGTGTGTGACTCACAGTTCCCGGTCGTGGGTATGGGATCCGGCCCTGGAAAGCCACCCACTGGAAGTTGGGTCCTTCCCTGTGTGCAAACGGTCCGTTGAAGACCGTCAGGATGTCGGCCATGTTATACACACAGACGGCAGAACCTCTGAACACAGAACTGGAAAGAATAACACAAAATACATTTGAAGCAAGTCAAGTAAAAGACAGTCTTGCGCATCCTTCCCAAGCATTTGGATGAAAGGGGTGATGTAACATGGTTAAAGTTGAGACTCGGTCCACAAAGAGAGAAAAATGCCTCATAGAGGAAAGGGGACACTGCTTTGGTTACACTCTGGGATGAAGTGTGGTTTGGCTGGGCATCTTAGATTATGATCAGACAGCAAGACAAAGCATTTCTTTGTTTGATCGCAAAACAAAGGGGGAGAGAGACAAAATCTAATGATAAATAACACAGGGCACAGACAGAGGAGCTGTCGCTGTTTGGATTGGCTTCATTAGGAAAACCACTCCGATTTAACGTGGTAATGAACCACAGCTCGGAAACCTTGACCAAAATCTCACCTCATTAAACCACAGCTCACGTACACACACGCCCCAACATACACTCATTTAAACCCACCATAACAAACATAATCAAATGACCCAGAACGAATGAGACCTCATATCTGAACTGTTTCGCCTAAACAATGAGATAATAAATGAACACCACTGACTTCCCGGATCTTGAGGAAGAAAAAAAAAGACATTTAAATGAATTAAACTGTGCTACAATCAAGTGAACAGTTCTTATCCAGTACTTTAAAAGCTAAATGATTGGAGTTATGCATGCTGGTAGTGTTAAAAGGTGCTGTTACTTTATTCTATTTTTTAAAGGGACAATTAAAATTCCTGGAATTGATTTTCAGGGGCACTTTTGACTATTCTATATAGAAATACACAATATATAGAAATACAGTCTGCTATATTTTTGTGCTAAATACTTCAACCCAAAGTGTAGAAAGTATTTTTAATAACATTTTATAAATATAATTTATTACAGGCCTATAGAAAGTTATATTTATAGAAATTAGAAACACATTTATACATTTTTAGAATTAATGTTTACATTAATTCTTTACATTACTTCTGCAATTAATGTTTACATTAATACTATATTTACAAACATGAACATTATATAGTATATAGAAAGAATATATGAAATAAATTAATTTATATTATTTAAGAGCATAATATATTCTTAGACAATATTCTTAATAATAGGTCAAATAAAATATTAGTTTCATTAGATATAATAAATAGATTAGAATATAGTATACAGACGATGCAAAAAAATACAAATAACAGACCGCATAAAGGGATAATAGAGGAAAATGAAATATATTATCAATTAGTGCTATCAAATGATTAATCATGATTAATCGTATTCAAAATAAAAATTGTTTAAATAATATATTGTATTTATTTATTATGTAAATATAAAAACATACACATTCAGTATATATTTTGTATTATGTACATGTATATACATTTATTTATATATATATATATATATATATACATATGAATGTATTTGATCTTCAGATGCACCTCTAAATCCATTTTTATTTTCTTTTAAATGAGCATTTTTATCAGGCTACTATGTTTAGATTCAGTAATGATACTTTAATAGCAATTAAAAGGTTATTTAAAAAGTTATATAGAAAAATGCTCATTTAAAAGGAGGTCATCGGAGGTCTTAATTTACAGTATTTAACATTGTTAAACTGAAGATTGTACTAATCATAATAGAATATAACAGTATACACAAAGAATATAATGAAATAAATTGTAAATTTGTATGTAGTGTAAAATAATAAAATAATATTAGTAGTGTAGTATTTTAATTTTGTAATAATAATTTTTTTAAACTAGTTTTTAAATTCTAAATTTGTCACATTTGCCACATGCACATGAATTTCCACGTAATGTATGCTTGTTTCTGAGAGTTTACACTTACTCATTTAAACAAAACACCAGGAAAAAAATAAAACAGCATTTAAACGGACTCAGTGACATGACACTGCATATTACACACACTCTCTCTCTGTGTATGTGACAGAATATATCAAATATTCAGCAGTACCACACAGATGTCTCTGTTTCATCACAGTGAAAAGCTGTTGGAAGAACTAAGATTACAAATTTGTTTGTAAAGGAGTGACCGTTCCATTCCTTTAACGCCTTCAGGTATGATCAGATTTTCCCAGAAACCCCCCTCCAACCCCGTCTGCCCTATATTTGGCAAATACAAACACAAAAACATGTGCACGCATATATACACATATTAGCGGCAAGCTCGATATTGCTATTGGCTTTACCTCGTAGAGGTGAAGACTCCAAAGATGAGAAGGCCCTTTGGGTGGTCCGTCTCCAATAAAAACACATTCTCTGGAAGGAAAGAGACAAACACTCACTCAATAGCTGAACATCTGTCCCACAACATTGATACACTGTTCTAGTTTGGCCTAACAAGAAGAAAACAGGTGAAAGCGTGTAAATCCATCACAGGCTTTGACCCTTCAGTGTAAACGGTCTGTGCTGAGTGTTTTATGATCGTAAAAGGATTTTAATGAGGTGAAAAGCTTTACAAATGACCTATAGGGCCATTGTTGGATACTGACAAACTCCAAAATGGCTGGTTTATGACCAGTAATTATAAAAAGCTGTTTAACTATTATATGAATGAGGCTTTTGAAGGAGTGTTTTGGGTTAAATACAGGTTAAGAACTAATAACACCCTGTCTAATTAGAGTACAATGGGGTTAAATGCCCCTTGGGATTTTCTTCTAGTCCTAATTTTTTTTTTTCAGTCAAATAAATATCTTGATACTCAATATAAATACAGAAATATACATTTACCTAAAAATAAACATTTGTGTTAAAGAAATGTGTTTTTATTTAAACAATTTAAATATAAAGGCTCATATGGACAGCCAGGAGAATTTAGATTTTAGTAACATAAACATTGTCAAAATATTTGAATTCTTTAGATATTTAAATTGATATTTTTTTAAATGAATTTTCTTTTTATTTTCTTTTAAAGTTTTAAAAAAACGTATCGTATATGTGATAATCGACAGGATTAGTCAGTCCTAGATGTTGTCTATATATGTTAACTTTATTGAACCAAAACAGTCCTTTAAGTAGAACGTGTGTGTGTGTGTGTGTTGTGTACTTGTTTATGCTACAATGAGAGGAACAAATGTCCCCACAAGGATAGTAAAACCTGAAATTGTTGACACAAAGGGAAAAAAATATTTAAAAAAAGTAAATTATGTTTATCTAGGGTATGTGTGAGTGTGCGTGTGCATGCGTGTGTGTGTCTGTGTTTGTGTCTGTGTGTGTGTGTTCTCACCAAGCTCATCAAAGTGGGTCTCTGTACCATCCTCCTCTAGAACCGAACACACCAGCCGAGCCTTCAGAAATGTGGTCCACTTGTTCACCAGACTGCGTTGACCACCAGTGTCATTCTAAATAGAATTTACAATGACTTAAAATTAATTATTAATATATTTATGTAGTATACGCTTCATATTAAAGATTCAAATAAGATAAATTCTTTAAAAAAATGTGCCTCCCTAAACATAATTACATAAGTGACAAATCGACATGATACTCAAACACACACACAGACTTACAGGGCAGACTCGAGCCACCATAGCATGGATGTTCTTAGTGTTTCCACTACTGTCTGTCAGCCTCTCACGCAGGAAGAAGTAAAGTTTAGCGTCGTTTGGGTCCAAGCCATCAGGAATCAAGTGGGCATCGATGAACACTGGCTCTAGTCAAAATAGAAGAATAACTACACTTTAAACACGCAATTTGCTCTACATCAGCCACAAAAGAGAAAGAAGTATATTGTACTGTATCATTTCTTGCCTAAAGAATCAAACATCTCTGCATGGTGCTAATGCCTAAGTTTATACGAAACGCAATACAGCTCCTGGCGAACCGAGTGAAGAAAACCTATCTCACAGATCCAGACCAACTGTGCGTTTCATTGTGTATATTTGGATCAAATCACACAAAAGATAATGTGACCTATTGAGAAAACCGTTCTGCATGTACAAAATGTTTTCATTTTCCCGGTGGAATCATTGTAAACAGATCGAGTCTATCCTGTCTTCGGCGATTTCCTTTGACGTGGGCAAAGATGGTTTTTACTTTGTGGTTTGTGTATTATTTTACTGAAATGGCACAGAACGTGAACATGTAATTCAATGCTCCACATAAACAATTATTTGTAGCTTCAAGAAAACGTTACGCACAATTTTCTGACAGAACAGTCATAATAATGTAGATGGATCAAATGTTGGGTTTGTACCGCTCAGCCATTTGGAGTTATGTTGGTCCGTCCTAACTGCGTTCCTTGTGGTCAGGCTCCTGAAGATTGCCGCGTCTGTCCCCATGAAGTCAATGTACATGCCAGAGAACAGCTCCTGATCTAACCACACACAGAAACAGAAACATGTCCCACAGTTGCTTTATACAGATGCTGCATGCAAAGTCAAAATATTTTCACATTTTTATTACATTACATTTAGTCATTTAGCAGACACTTTATATTGTGCGAGATGTGTCTTCTCAGATGAATAAAGGTTGTTGAGTCAAGCTAGGAAAGACAATAGAATAGAATAAAATGATTGATCAGAATTTATTGTATCTAGTTGTTCATTTAATTCAACATTAAATTATATATTAATCCTAGTACAATCAATTAATCACATGTAAAATAAGTTTTTGTTTACATAATATATGTACAGTCTGTGTGCTATGTGTGTGTATATATATACACACACACACACACGCACACACCCTTGTATGTATATATTACATTAACATTTTTTACTTATTAAATATAAATTACATGAATACAAGTATAGACATAAAAATACCTGTAAATATTTTCAAAATATGTGTGCGTATTTATACATAATACATATACATAGAACACAGACACATATAATGCAAACAAAAACTTATTATGATTAGAACTAATTAATACCACCGTTCTCCTTCCTGTTAAATTTGAATAAATTGAGTTCCTCATTTAAAATGTACTTATGTGGATGGCAATTAAAAATTAAAAAAATCTTGCACTGAATATTACATGTGTAAAATGTTTTTGCTTTAACATTTTCTATGAATATTGGAGCTTCAGTAATGTTATAATTCAATGTTATTTAAATCACCTCTACAATAGGAAGGATAAATGATCTTGCTTGCGTTAAATTATTGATTAATTAATAAATTACCCGCAAAAATATGACATTCTTCATATTTTATTTTTCAATTCCTTAGCTACAGGGGCTTATGTTAATCGGTTCCAGCTGTGTTTTAATAGTTATCTCAAAGAACAGATTGAAACTGTTATGATGTCAAATCTAATGCATTAATGTAGTTGATAGGTTATTAAACATTTACTCCATATGTGTTAACTTTGACTGCCCTATTTTAAATACATTTTTTTGTAAACCCACTGTATATAAATGTGTTTTTTGCTACTGGCTCAACACATCTTTCTGTTAAATACGAGACCTATAGATTTATTTCTCTGCGGTGCACATTACTAATGACCTACTCAAGTCTTCATTCCCCAAATCTCTCCTTCCTTTCATCAGTGCACCGCTCTATCACTTCATCACTCCATATTGCTGGGCCCTGTGGTCGACATGTGTGGCTAAGGGCCAAGTGTATGATGGAAATTGTCAGACGGACGCCGGACTGAGAAAGCTGTAGGCTGTCATGTCAAGGGCCGTCAGTCTTTGATGCCGTCTAGACAGTTAGGAACTGTTCTACCTAATGGAATAACCACTTAAAACTTTCTCTCATATACAGATGACTCAACGATGACCTATAACATATTATATTTAGGTGTGCGTGTGTGGCTTTTGTAGGCGAGTATGTGTGACACATGCTATTAGTTCTCATGAGGTGTAAACTGGGAGATGATGGCATGTGTGTTTCAGGGTTATTATAGTTAATGACAATTAAAGTGATTTAAAAAAAAAACTAATGTAAACTAAGAATTTTATTATATTTTATTTTTAAAATTATCATTCAAAATAAATAAATTAAAAAAGTAAAAATTACAAAAACTATAGTTGTGTTTCAGTGATACTAAAGTAACACTGTTGTAATGACTCTCTGGTGTGTGAAAGCATGAATGTGGGTGTAATTTAGCCCATTGGCTGTGTCAACAGCAACCCAACACCAACTAGCCAATTACAGATCAAAGGATTAAGGAGGCGGCACTGATTGACCCAAAGTTGTCACATCGGAACGGGGCAGACAGCCACAAAATGTGGGTGTTTTTATGACACTATAGGGTCATGAACAAAGAGATCATAGAGAATGTGTTATAGTACATGTCTGAGACAAAACGGCACCTGTGGATAAACACACAAAAGACAGCAGCACTTACTGAGCATGACTGAGACAGTGTTGACTTGTGGGTTAAACGAGCATCTTCCTTTCCCTGATTCTGCTCGGGAAGAGATTTGAAAGACTTGCTCCTGCCAATGACACCAAAAACACAAAATCTCTCATTTCACACAAACAAACTGTTACTGTGCTATCAGACAATGCTTAGTCTTTATATGTTGGTTTAAGTGGGCGGATCATGCCCAAAATAAGCTGCAGCGCTGACCTTTTTAATCAAATAATCAAATTATATCCTTTAATACATATAAATGACTGACATATGCTTTTGTTATAATTTTATCTACTGTACCATCATCAAATGTATTCTCAACTTGCAGCTTGATCCGGAATGTTTCGCAGCCAATCTACATAAAAAGATTTCCGAGTAATTTCCTAGCACTTATTAGCGCAGTGGTTCTGGCTTTCTTTTGATTGGTTGGACAGACATGCCTGAAGGTTTCCAGGTTTCCAAGCATCAGGCCAGTCTGTGTCATGATGTTGGCCAGTTACGCGAAGTGAGAGAAACCAGAGAAGTAAAAGTACAGCCTCCGTCGGGACATACATCCTCTGGTGGTAGCTCTTCTAATTTGTAACGGGGCGCATGTATTTGTTAACTAATATATTGGCTTTTTACATCATGCACAACTATAGGCAAAGAAGTGAATCACATGTTGACTCCAGGGTGGCCCATTCATTGTTGCAAACAAAGCTACTCCGAACACTTTTAAAGGTTAAAGGTCACCCTACTGCGGAGTTTTCTTCTTCTGTAATAGTCCAGCTGGTGTGTAGCCAAGAGAGGTGGACATAAATGGAGGGATGAGAGAGGAAAATGCTGTTCAAACAAAAAAGAATGATAGAAAACAAGCTGGCTAGCAGGACTGCTTCTAGTCTCATCTGGTCTCTTCTCTTGTGTTTTTTTTTTTTTTGTCTCATATCATCTTATCTCATCTTGATAATCTTCGATCTTATCTTATCTCGTTTTGTCTTGTTTAGTCTTGTCTCATCTAGATTTGTAGATCTTATCTTATCTTATCTTATCTAGTTTTGTCTCGTTTTATCTTGTCTCATCTCATCTAGATTTGTCTTGTCTCATCTAGATGTATTGTGTCTTTTCTCATCTAGATTTGTCTTGTCTTATCTAGATTGTTCTTGTTTTGTCTCATCTAGATTTGGTGTCTTATCTTGTCTTGTCTTGTCCCATGTAGTTTTGTCTTGTTTTGTTTTGTCTCGTATGATCTAGATTTGTCTCATCTCATCTAGATTTGTCTTGTCTTATCTCTCATCTACTTTTGCCTTCTCTTGTCTCATTTTATTTACATTTGTCTCATCTCATTTAGTTTTGTCATGTCTTATCTAAATGCTTTGTCTTATTTTGTCTATTCTCATCGCATCTCACCTCATCTCCTCTCAATTCTTATTTATTGCCTCATTTTAACTTCTAAGGGTGTACTCACACTAGGCATGGTTGCCGTGAACCGGGCCAGAGTACGATTGTCCCCTTCCCCACTCCCCCTCTGTCCTGCACTCAAATAGGGTTTCAGCATTCGTACGGGAGGAAAAACAGGATAAACAGGAAAAGTGGTGCTCTCGCTGCATCGCTCCGTTTACTTTGTGGATAGTAATTTTGAGTCATTTGGTCCGCGGTGGTCCACAGCCCTCTCACAGCCTATTGTTAAACAGGTCTATTGCTTTTGTTGGTTTTGAAGCATCGCAAAAACGTGACGTCACACGTCCTGTTATGTGCTCCAGCACGGTTATTACTCGCACTACATGAGAACCTGCCCGAGTCCAACTGAACCATGCTCTGGCACACCTCTTCCAAGCGGGCCAGGGATGGCTAACACTAGTCAAACCAACCACGCTTTGGTGGTCAAACGCACTCGGGCACAGTTCAAACTGCCTACTGTGAGTAAACTCTAACTCATTTTGTTAAATCTTATTCATCTCATCTAAATTTCTTCTCTTTTAAACTTTATGTATTCCCATCTCCTATGACAGCTTGTCAGCTCTCATCCTATCCCATCTGGTATCTTGCCTGTCTTTATCTCGTCTCATGCCTGTCCTTGTTTTGTCTCTTCACTTATTTCTTCTCTTCTTGTCTCACACCTTCTCATTTAATGCATCTCATCTGGTTCTTGTTTTGTCTTGTTTGGACTCGTACCATCTCTTGTATTATCTTTTGTAATTTTGTTTTGTCATCTGGTCTTATCTTCTGTTCTTGTTTAATCTCAGCACATTCATCTTAAGACCAAAGTATACTCTGTATGTGTATGCTAACATATATTCTTTAAAAACTGGGTTGTGTTTGTTGTTGTCCCATTTCAATAGCTATTGTTTTTTGCTGTGAAACAAGGTGTTGCCACCTTGTGGAACAATTGATTAGTGCAAAACAAATTCATTGCATATGTACAACCTGCACATACAAAGTATGCAAACTTACAAAAAGTACTGTTCAGTTGACATAATTTGAGTTTCGCACTGAAGTATAATTTGGGCTTTATTTGCTCACCTCTCAACTTTTCTTCTAATCTTTTATCTCTCTCTTTTAACCTCTAACTACCCTCATTCCCATGCTGGTTTAAATTGTCATGAGCTTTTTTTTTTTTTTGGATGTATGGTGTTGAACTTTACAACTCTACGGTAGATTAAACACATTTTTTTAACCAGAAAATGAGGGGAATATGTCCATTTTTCCAATCCAGCATTTTTATAATTCTGAAACAAATGTAGTAAAATAAAGGTGAACCTGAACTAAATCAGACAGTCTGACTGCTTTTCATTAGTGAGTGTAAACTGACCTCAGGACGCCTGCCACGGTTAACATATGCACACACAGGGCTGTAGGCTCCACTGCCGCAGATGAACAGATGAGTCCTGTTATATGGCTGAATCACTCTTAAGAAGTTTCCACATCCATGCTGAGGAGAACAAAAGAGTCAGAGATAATCATTTTCATTCCTGAAAGTTATATTAAAGTCTCTTTAATGTAATTTTAAAGGCATTTAGTGCTACATAATTCTATTAGCAAGCTGATACTCTCCGTTCTTTTATTTCGGAAAAAGGCAATGGCAGTTAAAATTAAGTCAATTTATTTCGATCCAGGCCTGTAATTGAGGAAATAAAAGTTTATATAGGTCAGGAATTTAAGGCCTATCTTAGAATACGGGAATCCCAAACTTAAACGGACGCCAAACCAACTGCACATGATCCAGCCCAAAGAAAGAGCGATAGAGGGATGAGTAGAGAAAGAAAAGAAGCGCCAGGGGAGCAGTTAGGAACTTGGCGAAGTGTGTCAAAACAGCAGCTGCATGAGCTCTCGGTTAGCATGCGCACACACGCAGGTCCTTCAAGAGCAACTCCAGAAAAATAACAGTGCTTCCAAAAGCACACACCCAACCATCCACTCCTCCCCTTGATCTCTTTCACATGTTTGTCATTAATAGTTCTGTGGCACATATCAACATTATCCTCTTCTGGCTTGTATTCACTACTAGATTTATGGTATGGAACCTTTTTCTTCCGCAAAGGCACAAAGATGTCTTGACAGTTTACGGTTCAGGTACAGATCAGGCAGAATTAACAAGAAAGAGCTCCATAAACACATCTTAAATAAACCCCTCAGTGTTTCCCAAATGATGCAGATGGATTCGGATGATGTGAGGTCACGCGCTGGTGCTCCTGTGACTACAGGTCCTGTCAGGGGAGAGGGATGGGGTGTATCCCCGCGAGAGGAGCAAACCTGACAGCCTACAGATCCATAGATACAAATAAAACATCAGGATATCTGTGGCACAAACCCTATAGTTTAAACACAGAGTGTAGGAAGGGCTCAAAGACAAATATTTGTCAGAAGCCATGCAGGAAGGCTGATCTGCAAACTCTGCAAAAGCTGCATATATCACTATTTGACATGTTCCTCTGTATCCCCGCTGGTAAAGTTATTAAACCACTGTAGTCCTGCAATTTAGGGCTGGCTGAATTTTATTAAAACTTTAATAAAATGCCACTCGGTGGCAATTTCACCCTCAAATTTGAAGAAATAGAAATAAATCATATTTAAATTACTGCTGTCAAACAATTAATGGCATACAAAATAAAAGTTTTTGTTTACATAATATATGTGTGTGTGTGTAAAGTAAATACATGTAAATATTTTCTAAATATTTACTGTATGTTTGTGTGTTTAGACAAGCATTATACATATATACAGTACACAGAAATATTAGGTAAACAAAAACATTTATTTTAATCGTTTGACAGCCGTAATTTAAATGAATCTTGAATGATGAAATAATTCCATTTAAATTAGCGCTGTCAAGCGATTAATCATGATTAATCGCATCCAAACTAAATGTTTTTGTTTGTATACAAGTAAACGTATGTCTGTGCTTTCATATATTAGTGCTGTCAATCGATTAAAAAAACAACTAATTAATCACATTATTTTTCAGAAATTTATTGCGATTCCAACTAACAGTAACGTTTTTAAATATACTTTTATATTGCAATAATTTCACATACACATACATTAAATTAATGTGCAAACAACATAAAGATAGTACTTTTTTTTTCAATTTATATATAATATCATCTTTTTTTTGTGACTGAAGACCAGCATTACTCTGATGTCTCTGGAATAGTTTTTTCCCCTAGTAGCTATTTAATCATTGAATCGCCATTCAACATTACAAAGCATCTCATAAAACCATTAAACCAAACAATCTTCACATATAACCATTATAATGCCAATATTGATCTCTTTATAAAATTATCCCCACTCCCAATATTTTTTTTTAACCATTGACTATAGTCTTCTACATTACAGTATACCGTAATCAAGAGCTATCAATTTTAACATTTAGACAAAAAGAACTTCTAATTTAAGTGAATTTAAAACAATCTTCACACAACCCATTATAATAAATGTCATATTTACTTGTGCACTTCTGCAGAAATATACAGACACATTCGAAATTAAATATAGATGAATCCATAAAGCAACAGTATCCTCTTTTTCATTGTCCTTTGATCAATAGACATCACAGCAGCTGGTTATTATAGGTTATTTTGGCTGTTATTTCTTTAAGAATATTACATGTTTTAGGCAGCTTTAATCGTCTTTTTGGAAGCTTCATGACTTAACTGACCACGACGTTGTATGCACGTACTTTATTTCGTGCTTTGAAATGAAAGGATACAGCCTAAAGCGTGCTCTGGTATCTTTGTGCATGTATTTGAAGAGCGCACGCTGGTGGAACGCGTCCGAAATGTCTCCCATTTGATGTGGCCGTAAAGACGTTCTGCGACTGAATAAATGCACTTCTTGTCAAGAGAAAAGGTGACAGAAGCAGCAGTTGTGAGTGAGGTGACCAATCCTATCCTAGCGCATTAATCTGAAAAAATTAATCGTTTGTCTGTCTCTCTGTCTGTCTGTTTCTGTCTGTTTGTCTGTCTCCCTGTCTGTCTGTCTCTGTCTGTCTGCCTTTCTTTCTGTCTCTGTCTCTCTCTCTGTCTCTGTCTCTCTCTGTCTCTGTCTGTCTGTCCGTCTGTCTGTCTGTCTCTGTCTGTCTCTGTCTGTCCGTCTGTCCGTCTGTCCGTCTGTCCGTCTGTCTGTCTGTCTGTCTGTCTCTGTCTGTCTCTGTCTGTCCGTCTGTCCGTCTGTCCGTCTGTCTGTCTGTCTGTCTCTGTCAGTCTGTCTGTCTCTGTCTCTCTGTCTGTCTGTCTCTCTGTCTCTGTTTGTCTGTCTCTGTCTGTCTGTCTCTATCTGTCTGTCTCTGTCTGTCTTTCTCTCTGTCTCTCTCTGTCTCTGTCTGTCTGTCTGTCTGTTTGTCCGTCTGTCTGTCTGTCTGTCTCTGTCTGTCTGTCTGTCTCTGTCTTTCTGTCTGTCTCTGTCTGTCTGTCTGTTTTTCCGTCTGTCTGTCTGTCTGTCTGTCTCTGTCTGTCCATCTGTCTGTCTGTCTCTGTCTGTCTGTCTCTCTCTCTCTCTCTGTCTCTCTCTGTCTGTCTGTTTGTTTGTCTGTCTGTCTGTCTGTCTGTCTCTGTCTGTCTGTCTGTCCGTCTCTATCTGTCTTTCTCTGTCTCTCTCTCTCTCTCTGTCTCTGTCTATCTTTCTATCTATCAAGATTTTTCATAAGATTTGCCTTGATATATTATTATTTGTGGTATGGGTGTGAAGTACAATATTTTTCTTTGGCCGGTTGAAAACTTTGGTCTGTCCGGCATTTACTTTGTTTTAACATGTGCAGTTGATGACAAAGAGAAGGTGTGACCTCCCACTGCGCTTCAGACAACATCTTTTGCTCATGGGCACTGGGGCAGCCATCTGTTTCTGATCCAGCCGTGACTGTTAGAAATTGGAATAATACAACTTTATTTTGAATAAACTCATGCATCTGTTCCTGATCCAGCCATGGCAGTTACAATTTTGGGGACTAAACACTGATTTAAAATCAGCTCATGCTTGGTGCTCTTTTGATTGATTTGGGACAAGTTTAATTAATTACTGTGATTGTAGAGAGAATAATGCATGTGAAAACAGCTCACTGGATGATCACTTCACCAAGCAACAGACAAATAGAAGTTGAATCAGGAATGCCGCTGCTTTCACTGTGAAACAGAGGCATAAAAGATCTGGCCAACCATAACTTGCCAGGAGTTTAAAAGTGTCAATGTTCTTACTGTGGGGTCTTTGCCAGCCATCTGACACTCCTCGACTTTAATAGTGGATGCCGGCCAAAAGATCTGAGAAAAATAATAGGAGAGCAATGAGAAAATTGCAATATATGAACAAAAGAACAGTAGATATAACAAAATGTTTGACAGATATATACTTTAAAGTACTTTTATTCAGTAAGGATGCAATAAATTGATCAAAATAATTTTTTTCTGTTATCAACTTTCATTATTTGCACATACGAGAACAGCCTACACATTGTGTAAAATTCTTCCTTTTACAATAAATAAGCCTAGTAGTTATTTATCAATCACAAGCTCTTAAAATAGACCCAAATCATGCTGTTTTGGGTGAGGCTTTTTACTGGTGAACTCGTGATTGGAGTTGAGCCCACCAGGATAGATGGGCAGCACAAACCAGGAAAATGCGCTGGAATGCAATGAATCTCTGAAGTTTTGCCAACCTTAGCTGGAAGAGGAAAGATAAACTTCCATAATTTTTGCCAGTTGTGTTCAAGCTGTCTCCTCAAAAGCCAACACTGTTTAACCAAACTTCAACTCTAACATTTGTCAAATGTGAAGGAAAGAAATGTGGTCACCATTGGTTTCTCCCATTGGATATACAGTAGAGAGGTTCTGACTGCTCTCTTACAATACCTTCAGCAGGGTCTGGCTGATGTTGTTGATGTCCATCGAAAGTACATGGTCTTTGCAGCCCACGTACATACGGTCTTGATCCTCGTCCATGAAGAGGATCCTATAGTCCATGGCTTTCTCAGACAAAGTGTAGTGCTCAAAGGATTGGGTTTTCTGTAATTCTGTAAGGCAAAGACAAACATGTTTTTTTGCATTTGTATATGAGGTTTTGGTGTTTACTTGCTGAACTCCAGTCTTATTCCAAAACACACACACACACTCTCATACGTATACAAAGGCATAAGGCCCTTCACCATACCATCAAAGTCTCTCTAATGAAGCCCAAACTCATGAATATTCATTGTTGTTTCTCATTAGTCATTCACTAATGTATAGAGAAGTGGAGGCCACATTGATACCCTCCTCTTCGTCTTTATCATTCCTAACACTCCTTCTAAAACCATCCCTTCTTATTTTTCTCTTCAATGACCGGATAACTCCCTCTAGTTCCAATGAAAGTCACATTTCTCTACAGCCACTTTCTTTTCAAGTTTCTGCTTTTCATCCCCAAATAAAGAGACTTCTGAATAAAGTACCTGCCAAATAGGTTTGTATATTCACCAAGCTGTCTATAAACACAAAACCTGTGAAATTCCCACCTTTTTTAATAGATCCTAGGACAAATAACACCCTCCCTGACTTCCCATCCAAAGCAGGGTTGTGCAATAATTTTTAATTATATGCAAGAAATTAAAATAATAAAGACATTCTAAGACATATATTCAAAACATTATAGTTGAATATACATTAGCATATATTATTAATAATATTAATATTAATGTGTATTTTAGAGTGATTAATTACATCCAAAATAAGTTTTTATTTACATAATATATGTCTGTGTACTGTGTATATTTATTATGTATATATGGACTTTTATTATGAATGTTAGGCGCCTAGGTTCCCTTGTGTTTGTGTCTTGTTAGTTTCCATAGTTACCGCTCAACTCCGCCCCTCGTTAACCCTCTCGTCTCGCCTTTATAAAGTGGTCTCTTGTGTTTGTCTAACCACTGAGTGTTATGAGTGTTTTTCACCATTTTCCACCATTGTACATTAAAAGAAAATTAATGCATTAAATATAGCTAAATATAAATTAAGCAATCTTTATTAGTTTGAAGTCAAAACAACCACCTAAGAAATTAATTTTAAAAATTAAATAAATAATAATAATAACTCTTAAAACTACATTCTGTGACACGAAATCAGTATTATTTATATTAAGCAGCATGATATATCTATTTTTTAAATTTAATTTAAATTCAGGAATTTTGAATACATCTAATTATCACAAGACGAGGTGAAGATCACCCCAGGCTCTCTGAGCAACATTGACAGTAGACAGCATGTCTCACCAGACTATTATGGGATTATATTGGTGGAAAGAGCCTTGTCAAACTCATCATTCTAACATAGCTTTAATGAAGAGATGTGCAGAGGGCAACAGATTACATCAGCAAGGCTTCAAAGCACCACCGATAGCATCTCAGTAAGATAAGAGTAGCATTATTACTGCTCAAAGAACTTATCAGGGCAAGACTGAAATGAGTGCATGAGAACTAGACAGAGGAATGAAGGCATAACGTTGCAGCAGAATTGGTCGAGGAAGCATATGTGAGGAAGTATGTATTAAATAAATTACCTCAAAAGTGGGAGCGAAAGAGAGAAATCCCATTTCTGGTTAGGTTTCAGGAGACTAATTAGAAACATGCAGCTTCTGAAACCTCAGACAGAAATCACAAAATCCCATTTCACCCCATTCAGCAGACTCATGGCATTTAAAGACTTTCTTAAGATTTTCTTTATGGAAAAGTGCGCTGTTAAGCCTTTCATTTCAGCTTCTGTTTCAGGATGTTAAATTCTTCATAACAACATGTTTTATAACATTATACATGTCTTTACTCCCACTTTTGATACATTTCATGCATCCTGTAATATTAAAATGAGTAAAATGATACATTTTTACTTGCTAAATTTTACAGTAAGGTTTCGTTTGAGCATGTTAGGATAAACAATGACTTTTTACTTTTTGTGCCATTGTGTTGAATTTGACTTTCATATGTTCTGTTTTTCTAGAAGAATTCCTAATGTGGATTTGAGCAGTGTTTGTTAGTCTACATGTGGGAAAGTAAAAGACAGCACAGTGGGACACAGTCACAAGACCTTCCCACCCCACAGATAAACGGACACACGTTCCCGCTCTCAGGGGGATTCCGTGGTGTTTTATGTCCCCCCGTCCTGACCCTTGAGCCCTGAAAACATGAATCATACTTAGAGTTACTTAGACACACATCTAAGTCAACATTCCCAACTGACAGGTGCTATCACACCTGCTAATAATGCGATTAGGGATTATTATTATGTGGTTTATTTCTAAATCTAATTTACGCTAAATGTGAAATAATATTTGACCTAAGTTCAAAGGTCACTTAGCACATCTCTCAGTGATGGCTGATAAGAGGAACATACTGTGCACTAAAACTAAGGTTAAAATTTTTCAACACATTTTTCTAGGCAGATTCACTCTGGATACCTTGAGTTAGTTGGATGGTGCTGCTTATGCAATGCAGTTTTCAAATTGTGCCAAGCCAACTGGACTGGGATCAAGACTTTGACGGCGACACTGCATCAATGGAGAACATTCATTTTTTTGTTGCAGTGTTAATTTGGCTCTGTGTTTGGAATCATGAACTTGCACCTCACAGAACAACACTGATTGCATCGTACCACAAGAGAAGCTTGACAGCTTCATCAAAATGAGACTTAATAAGAGTCTGAATGCTTTTGAAAAGGCAGTGATTTCATATGCCAAGTGATATTGCAGTGTAACAAATAGGATTACATAATGTATTTGGGTCAATGAATAGTAAGAATGTGCATAATAATAAAAACTAGACAAATCCAGTTTAGAATGATGGCGAGCATTCTTGTTCCAACGTTGCTTTCTTGTTAAAAAGCATGTAGGTTTAAATTATTACTGCAAGTGAAAAACTTAAAGTGATTTTATGAAGTTATTAACTCAAGGCATTAGTTCAAAAACATCCAAAGTTCATTGTTACGGTGTGGTCAATTTCACAGTTAAGATTTTGTGGGTGTGATCCAGTCATCTCAATAGGAACCAGAGTGATCTAGAGATGCATGAGGACCAAAAAGTTTCCATGTTATAATTTGGTCACGTCATTTTGCCACACTGACCAAAAGAAAGCTGCTGGATTTGCTTTAAAATTGACTTGTGATTCATACAATAATAGCTGTTGATAATGGGCAGTACACCTTTTTGAAAATGTGTCTGAAATTTCGCAAATGTGACTACTAGGGCTGGGCTGATAAACAATATCATATTGAATCGCGAATTAAGCGTTTTGCGCACATGACGTACCAGAAGACCGTGCGCGCCATCCACTGACATCTAGGGCGAATCCGCGTGGGAGCGTGTCACCAAAGGCTTAGGGGCAGTTCACATGCAGGCGTTTTGTGCGCACAAGCTCATAATTTTCAACAGAGTGCAGTTTAAAATCCAAAGCGGAAATGATTTTGTAACTGACAGCGCCTTCATGGTCGCCTAGTAACAGCAGACGCT